>JAOSBN010000004.1:39253602-39271156 GCA_027563595.1 Erythroxylum suave | reverse complement strand
TGATTTCAGGTTCTGAAAGGGGTTTGCAGTGTTGCCTTCGTGGGAAGTTAGATATGCAAGATCCAAACAAGTCTCTTAGAGATCCTGTGTATTACAGGTGCAATCCTGTTCCTCACCATCGAATTGGTTCAAAATACAAGATATACCCGACATATGATTTTGCTTGTCCATTTGTGGATGCAATAGAAGGTATCACCCATGCTCTGCGATCTAGTGAGTATCATGATCGAAATGCCCAATATCACAGGATTCAGGAGGATATGGGAGTGCAGAAAGTTCACATTTACGAATTCAGCAGGCTGAATATGGTCTATACACTCCTCAGTAAGCGCAATCTTAAATGGTTTGTTGAAAATGGTAAAGTAGATGGATGGGATGATCCTAGGTTTCCAACTGTCCAGGGAATTGTGCGTAGAGGATTACAAATTGAGGCATTAGTGAAATTCATTCTTGAACAGGTAACCATAACATGCACAACCTAAATCTTTCTAATGCTTCTGGGTAGATCTTCTCATTTATTTTATTTTTTGCCTTTCTTGGTTTGTTGTTAAGTACTAATATGCTAACTTGTCATTCTTGTTTATGATTTGGCTCCTCTGGATACTAGTTGAGTTTTTTTTCCCTCCCTGATTTTGTATTTTACATTCTATTTTGTTGATCCTCATCCTGTCTCAACCACGAACAATTTTCTTTTGCTCTCTTCAGTGAACTGTTTCACCAATAGAAATTCTTACAACTTTATATAACTTGAGCAGTGATACTTTCTTTACAATAGTTTTCTTTAATAAAATACCCCGTACTTTTAACAAGGCAGAATATTGCAATCTAAACACAAAGGGAGATTGACAACTGCAGCATACACACTTTATGAGGAAGCCTCCCTTAATCAATCACATTTTAGGAGGAAGCTAACTTCAATAATATTATTTACCTTGAAGAGGGTTAATTTATGGTGCATACTTTAAATGATTTCGCATATCTACTCCTGATTGATACTATTAATAATGGCACTAGCAACTTTTTGATGAGATCCACCTCAACCAGCAATATTGATGTAATTCAGTTGTAGTCTGCTTGTATTCTTTTGGTTGTCATTGAGCTTCTTTGAATGCTTCAGTTTGGTGTTGCTGAAGCCTAGAAAAAGTTATCTCTAACGCTTTGTTTGTGAATATAAAGGAAAATATTATTGCATCTGTATAACCTTTTTGGTCAAATTTAGAACCTTTTATTTTGTTAGGAAGGCAAGATAACTGACCTATTACTTTACTCTTCAACATATGGATATGATCTGTGATCTTTAAACTTGCCTAGTTTGTTTGGTAGGTCTTTATTTGCATTAACTTTGACATCCATATTGCTTTGGGGAGCATCAAAAAATCTTAATCTCATGGAGTGGGACAAACTTTGGACGATCAACAAGAAAATAATCGATCCTGTCTGTCCTCGACATACTGCTGTCATTGAAGAGCGACGTGTCTTGTTGACCTTGACTAATGTTCCTGACAAACCATTTGTTCGTATCATACCAAGGCATAAGAAATATGAGGGTGCTGGTGAGAAGTCAACAACATACACCAAGAGTATATGGATTGATCATACTGATGCAGAGATGATCTCAGTAAATGAGGAAGTAACCTTAATGGATTGGGGAAATGCAGTAGTGAAAGAAATTGGGAAGGACCAAGATGGAAATATCACCCATTTGACTGGGGTCTTACATCTAGAAGGATCTGTCAAGACCACAAAGTTGAAGCTCACCTGGCTGCCTGATACTGCTGAGCTAGTGAACCTTGTGTTGGTGGACTTTGACTATCTAATCACAAAGAAAAAGGTAATCCTAAATCTTTGGCCTTGGAACAATTTGCTCCACTTTGCATGTAATTGCGATTCTGTGTTTGTGGAGAAATGTAACCAGTTTTTTGTCTATCTCTTTAGTATGTTTTCGCTTTGCGGTACTCTGTATCAAACATGTGTTTTTCCCTTGTTGGTTTTCTGAAATTATGTCTCATTCCCTGGTGATTAAGTGGTTCACTTCATGAATGCCATCTTATTATGGGATGAAATTACTTTTATTTATCGAAGGGGTTGTGGAATAAGCTGAGTGGAAATAAATTGAAATTACTTCAGTGTCTACAAGTCTAAATTTGGTGGAGGAGCAGTTGCAAAGTTTTCACTCATACATTTGTATCTCTTGTAAAAGGGGCTATTAGATACCAAGTTGGGGGTTACTGCTGCTATTTCACAATAGTTCTCTTCTCTGAAAATGATTTAACAGTTTAGAACATGACTTTTTGACTAAAATCTGTTATCTTCTTCATAAGTAATTAATGATAGTTACGCTGTAACTGTTGATCAATGTTGGACCGTAATTTACTACACATAGAATAGGAGAAAAGATGGCAGGCTTTGTATGCATCTTGTCCTACAAGGCTCAGCAGTTGATATTATTGGACGACAAGTTTCTTGTTCCTATGGGTTTTTGTGTTCCTTGCTTCAATGTTAAATGTCTTAACTTGTTCATTTTGACATATGTTGTTTATTAGAATTGTTTTGGTTGGAATTTTTATTTTATTTTATAGTTATTGTAATTGTCTACCAAGCTGTTTCGAACAAAATTCATGTTCTTGATTGTAATGGTTTTCCTGACAGGATAAGACGCTCTATAAGTTGTAAATTTCTTTCCCTTTGGAAAACTGCAACTTCTTTGGAATGAACATCACGTACTGAATGGGACGTTGGGATACCTACTAGCCTTAATTGGTTTTCTTATTATTATATCTTTTCAATGGCAATTTCCATTTGTTTTTATTTGTATCATAGGAAATATATACATGTTCTTGAAATGTAGTTCATACTTCGTAATGCAGTTGGAAGAAGGGGAGAGCTTTCTTGATGTACTTAACCCACATACTAGGAAGGAGACAGCGGCTTTGGGCGATGCAAATATGAGAAATTTGAAGCGAGGAGAGATATTGCAGCTTGAGAGGAAGGGCTACTTCAGATGCGATGTACCCTTTGTTAGGTCCTCAAAGCCTGTGATTCTTTTTATGATTCCTGACGGCCGCCAACCTACTTCCTTTAAGTGATTTGATTGGGATTTACGGAGAAGATCGTGCAATCAGAGATGATGCGCAAACTATTGCAGAAATTCTTGAAGAAATGAAAAGACAAGGTGTGGTCGGTTCAACGAAGGTGATGAAGATTTTAGATAGGGTTCAAACTTATTTTTTGTTTTGTTAAATAACTTTTTAGTAATTTAAAGCCTTATGTTTTATTTATTTTTAATATCGTTATATTGTTATTTTATATTGCAATTATGACTATATAATGAATGCTAACATGAGTTGGATCAGGAAAAATTAACTACTACAAAATGTTAGAATGTCGTATGATAAATTACAAAATTAATAATAAAAAATTTAATAATAATATTAATAATGAGAATAAGAATAATAGTAAGTAAAAAATTAATAATAAGAATAATAAGAATAATAATTTATAACAATAAATTTAATAATAACAAGAAGATTAATTACATAAATAAATATAATAAAATTAACAATAATACCAATATCAATATAATCATAATTAATAATATTAATAAGAATAATAGTAAGTAGAAAAATAATAATAATAATTTATTATTATTATTGTTAATAAGAATAATAATACATAATTATTAATAAGAATAATAAAATTAATAATAATATCAAATTAATAATAATAAGAAGAAAATTAATAATAATAAAGAAATTAATAAAATTAAGGAATTTAATAATAATAATAATAATAATAGTAATAATATTTTGGTCTTTTTGTTAATTATTTCTTTGTCATTCCAAGTTTATATTTTCAAACCAAACACTGACATAGAAATTCTTTATCTGTTCTATTCTATGAACTAATCAAAATAATACATATTCTATTATATTCCTCATCTTTTCTATTACTAAAAATAATTATTTTATTCCTTTTTTATTCCAACTAAGCCGGCAATAAAAGTAGGATGATCTAGGTGAAAGAGAACATAGGGTGTTCCCTTTCAAAGAGTAGCTGTGAAGTCATCTCATCCACATTGAATCATTCTCCAAAATCTTTTAACCAAAAAGATATTGTTGGCTACTCTTATAAAGATGATTCCTAGCTTTCCCTTCTCATTGGGATTACACAAATCTGCCCACTTGACCTTAGGAATACCTGAATTTTCATTTGCTTTATCCCATAAAAAATCTCTCATTATTTTTGTAATAGATTTGACCAATTTCTTAGATAGAGAAAAAAGCGTATTCCAATATAAGTGGAAAGAGCATAGAGAGCATAAGACAAACTTAATTAACTGAACTCAACCACCAAAAGAAAGAAATCTAGTTGTCCATTTGTTGATTCTTCTTTGAATTTTTTCAAGTTGTGGAAGGCAATCATTGAAGGTTGCCCTTCTAGTAATAATAGGTAAACTTAGATATTTCAGAGGTAGGAATTTCCTATTCATACCAGTCAGAAAGGAAATACTATCTTGGACAAATTCTGCAGTTGATAAGAGAACAAAATGAAGGCTCATCTTAAGACTTGGCATCATAAAAAAATCATTGAGAGTAAATAGCTTAACATATTCAGGATGTGCTTTAAAGAAGAGAACTAGATTATCTGCAAAATAGAGATAGGTGAGAAAAAATCTTCTACATTTAGAATGGAACTTGAATTTGAGAATACGAGAGAGTTTGGACTTGGAGCAATTGAGTGCAAAGGGAACAAAAGATCACCCTGTCTAATTCCTCTCTTTCCCTTAATAATTTCAAAAGGAGAACCATTAATCAAAATGTAGTAGAATGTAGTGTAGTGGAGACACAATCCTTAATCCATGATAAAAATATAAGAGAAGTTGAAAGCCTTAAATACCCCAAAGAAAAAAGATCAATTTATGCAATCAAAAGCTTTATTTATGGAATCAAAAGACTCATGTTTACTCAAATAACAGAAACTTCATATTACCTTTCTTACCTTGTAAAATATCATAGGCTAAATTTGTACACAAACAAAAATAAAGAAGGATCCAAAGAAAATACTTACATAACAGAGCTAAAGCCAAAAGGAATCCACATCAAACATCAAACTCAATAGAGTCTAAAGCCAGAAGCCAAATAATGTATGGATAAAAAACAAGGACTTTTAAACTAAACCCATCAGTAATTGTAAGCATAAGAAGAAGATAAGAAACAAATGAATATAAACAATGCCAACAAATTTGGTAAAGAGAACAGTGCTTGAGTTGGCAAAATCACCAGAAGACCAGTGAGCCGCCCAATGTGGATCAACCGGAGAGCTTTCGCCGTAAATTGAATGCAAGAGTAAGAGAAAATGACAAAAGCTCTATTTGGCAAACAGCAGATTGCATTAGTTGTTAGCTGATTCTATTAGCGGTTAACTGATAGCTGATTTGACCAACAGATAATATCAGTTGTTTATCAAAGATGTTTGGTAAAATTAGTTATTTAGTATTAGTTGTTGATGTGTAAAATGACTTATGAGGACATGATTTTTTAAAAAAATTATAAGAGCATGAATAATATATTTCTTAGTATTTCGTTGAATATTTTTATAAGAATTTAGATATTTAATTTTGCAAAAATTAAGTTTATAACTTAATAATAATAATAATAATAATAATAATAATAATAATAATAATAACAACAACAACAACAATATAATAATAATCCAACTTTAAATTCTCTATTAATATGAATGATGTAGCGAGCTACATTATATTAATATTTTATATAACATGTATGAATTTTATTATTTAATAAATTAAAAAATATAATTATAATATGACATGTATACGATATCTAGTGGCTATATACTAAAAATATTAATTTAATGTGACTCTTTATGTTCAAAAACTTAATATTATAGTATTTTTAAATGTAAACTAATATTATAAAATTAAATAAAGATTAAAAAGTTTAATTGACCCTTTTGTTATATTTTTCCAAACTTCACGACATAATTGTACGATTAAAAAAAATCAACTTTGAAAACATACGGAGTAAAAATAGAGAGTAAAGTGAAGGGTAATACTGTTATTAGGTAAACAGCTAACTCCAAAAGTTCCTCTTATGGAGCTTTTAAAAATCAACTTATTGGGGTTAAATAAGCTAACCAATAAGTCATTCATTAAATACATCAATAACTTTTTAAGATGATCAAAAAGCTAACTTTTAGCCAATAAATTAAGAAACAGTTGATAAATTATTTGCCAAAGATCTCCTGGAAGGTGCTTGTTTGGGTTCTTCAGAAGTTGGGTTAGGTTGGGTTTCGAAATCCAGTCCCATGATAAGCCCTAATTAGAGATGGTGGATGGAAAATGGGTTGGACTTTAAGTCAAGATATATTTTTCTCTGCACCCAATTCTGCATTTTCAGTGTTTTCTTCTAGTTGTTTCTCTATTAGTATAGGACTAAACCCGAAAACCCTAATTGGATTGGGTGAGGAATTTGACTTTTAGGTATGCTTCTCGCCTCTTCTTCTTCTTTCTATGCTGTACGAAGCCTTTCTCTTCCTTTATTTTTCCATATTCTCTATATGTATTTCATTACTAGTTTTAAACAAGAATTTACTTGTTCTGTAAATCTCACATGGAACCTGCATGTGGGTATATCGGGTGATTGATCCCTGTTATATTTTTGTATTTTTAGGTTTTGCATTTGGGTTTTTAACATGGCAGGAAGATCTACAAATATAATGTTCGATGACATTTTTGTTGTTGACAAATTGGACCCCGATGGTAAAAAGTTCGACAAAGGTATGATTCGACCTTTCTTTGCCTTAAACTTGGAAAATTCTTTGTCATGAGTTATAGAAAGCTGAAGACGGTATCTTATTGTCGAAGCTCATTTTTTCATCTCTTCCATGTTGTTTTTAGATTTGTATTCTTTCCATACTTGTACAGTTTGAGGATACATGATGGTTGTGTGCGACGTGCTTGAGTATTTTTTTGAGGGAGCTGTGTAGATTCTAAAAGAATCCTGGACTGGTGTTGGTAAAAGCTACTCTGCATTACAGACTCGCAATTCATGTTGTTTTGCAGTTTCCAGGATTGAAGCACGCAGTCAAAACTGTGAGATGTTCATGCACTTGGATGTAAATACAGAGATATATCCCATGGCTGTTGGTGATAAATTTACAATGGCATTGGCTCACACGCTAAATTTGGACGGAACACCAGATACAGGTTATTATACTCAGGTACTATTGTTGCTGGAATATTTTTAATGTTCTTCACTGATATTCTGTACCTCCCATGAAATGAGATATGAAGTTGCACGAATGGATGCACACATGTCTCCAAGTATATGCTCGTGTTGGGATATTTAGAGATAGATAGACAGTTCAGTTGAATGCAGTTTTAAACCTCCTGTCTCTTTTCAAGCAGTTGAATTCTTGAACCCTTTCCCCATTACATTAGTTTTTCATTAAACAAAGACTTAATTTTTTAGAACTAACTTGTGCTTAATTTTATCAATATGATAAAATATAATGAATACCCGTAATTTGTTGCATAGGAATCATAAAATAATGAATTAAGTCATTTAAATTCATCTTTTATAGCATATTTATCTGCTGCTATATTCTTATGACGCTGATACCTTATTGATTATAATAACCATTACATCTAGGCTCTTGTGTTTTGGTTTTTCGCTTCTATCATGTTAGCTTCCAAGTCATTGAATTGAAATGCTGATATTTAGCTGATAAACTTCACATCTGCCAGGGTGGGAGAAAAACACTAGCTGATAAGTATGAATATATCATGCATGGGAAAGTATACAAGATATCAGAGGAAGGATCAGGAAGATCGGGCAAAGCGTAAGTTTTTGTTTCTGGATTGTTAAATGAAGTGGTTTGCACATAGTTTCATTTTTCTTGAGAGATTGGTGACTAGAATTGCATTGCTCTTGTTGGCTTCAGGGAGGTTTATGTTTCTTTTGGCGGACTTCTGATGTTGCTGAGGGGGGAGCCTTCTCACGTCTCTCAGCTTGAGCTTGATCAGAGGATGTTTCTTCTTATCAGGAAGTTGTGAAGCCCCCATTATAAGAATTAATCTCGCATTTAAGTCTCGTTAAATGATGAATGCTAAGGATCCAGTGTGCATGCTTGGCACTTTCTGTTGTCATTCGCCAATGGTTATAGTATCATCTCAAATTTTTGGGAATGCCAAAACTGGGAATAACCCATAAGCCTAAACCATAATCTTATCCTGTATTTAGAAGGTATTTCGTAATTTTGTGGATTATATTAGTCTTGGTATCTAAGAATGAACTTCCTGCACCCTAGGCCAGTGTTTTGATAATAGGATTGATGTGTTAAACCAGGATAAGATGATGTTTAAGATTGAAGCAAGTAAATTGGGTTGAGGAAATGCAGTGCTATTCCTCCAACGGTGGCACTAACAAGGTTCAACATTACTGTCCTTGTATTTACAAAGGGTCGAAAATAGCTAGAGGCTATAGTTGAAACTTGTTACCAGCATTGCTTGTGTATGACTGATACAATATCAGAACCATCATCACTATCATCATCATCATCATTTAATCGGAAATCTTACAATGAAGCGGGGTTTGGGGAGGTCCGAGTGCGCAGCCTTACTCTTATATAATAGAGAGTTTGTTTTCGGTGGATCCACATGTAATGAAAAAGATAAGCAGTGACATCTGAAGTTTAATGTTTGATATAACGTCAAAATTTAACCGAATTGAATTATTGCCAAGTCAGTTGCATTCAGAAGTTGGAATTTTAGAAATGATATGTAAACCTCAAAATTGACTATAATTTAGACTTTGGGGCGACCTGATGGCATTGACCAATAGAGAAATGTGCGGATAAGATTGTGTGGAATAGAGCTGGTATAAACCAGTGGGTATAGAGGATTTTGTTCTCGATATTCTTATCTTAGGCCTAATCCTTCACTGCAGTAACTAGAGAAGATGCAAAACTTAATGTTTGCAATACATCAGGTAGTTCCTGCTTTAGATTCTTACAGATTATAATGTTAATTACGTAAAAAAGTTTAAACTTTTGATAATTTTTTGGCTGTTATTCAATACTGGTTGACTCCTCTTAAAAAAAAAAGAAGTTTTTTAGAAATGATACGTAAACCTCAAAACTAACTGTAATTTGGACTTTGGGGTGACTTGATGGCATTGTCCGATAGAAAAATGTTTGGATAAGATTGCGTGGAATAAAGCTGGTATAGACTAGTGGGTATAGGATTTTGTTCCCAATATTTTTATCTCAGAACTAATCCTTCATTGCAATAACCAGAGAAGATACAAAACTCAATGCTTGCAATACATCAGGTAGTTTATGCTTTAAATTCTTATAGATTATAATGTTAATTACGTAAAAAAGTTTAAACTTTTGTTAATTTTTTGGTTGTCATTTAGTACTTGTTGACTCCGGTTAATATATGTCCTCTTCAAAAAAAAAAAAAGAAGTTGGAATTTTAGAAATGATATATAAACCTCAAAATTAACTATAATTTGGATTTTGGGGCAACCTGATGGTATTATCCGATAGAGAAATGTTTGGATCAGATTGCGTGAAATAGAGCTGGTATAGACTAGTGAGTATAGAGGATTTTGTTCCTGCTATTATTGTCTCGTGACTAATCCTTCACTGCAATAACCAGAAAAGATACAAAACTCAATGCTTGCAATACATCAGGTAGTTCCTACTTTAGATTCTTATAGATTATAGTGTTAATTACGTAAAAAGTTCAAACTTTTGTTAATTTTTTAGCTGTCATTCAGTACTGGCTGACTCCAATTAATATATGTCCTCTTCAAAAATAAAAAAAAGAAGTTGGAATTTTAGAAATGATATGTAAACCTCAAAACTAACTATAATTTGGATTTTGGGGCGACCTGATGGTATTGTCCGATAGAAAAATGTTTGGATAAGATTGCGTGGAATAGAGTTGGTATAGACTAGTGGGTATAGAGGATTTCGTTTCCAATATTCTTATCTCAGAACTAATCCTTCACTGCAATAACCAGAGAAGATACAAAACTCAATGCTTGCAATACATCAGGCAGCTCCTGCTTTAGATTCTTATAGATTATAGTGTTAATTACGTAAAAAGTTCAAACTTTTGTTAATTTTTTGGCTGTCATTTAGTACTGGCTGACTCCAATTAATATATGTCCTCTTCAAAAATAAAAAAAAAGAAGTTGGAATTTTAGAAATGATATGTAAACCTCAAAACTAACTGTAATTTGGACTTTGAGGCGACCTAATGGAATTGCCCAATAGAGAAATGTTTGGATAAGATTGCGCGGAATAGAGCTGGTATAGACCAGTGGGTATAGAGGATTTCGTTCCCGATATTCTTATCTCAGAACTAATCCTTCACTGCAATAACCAGAGAAGATACAAAACTCAATGCTTACAATACATCAGGCAGCTCCTACTTTAGATTCTTATAGATTATAATGTTAATTATGTTAAAAAGTTCAAACTTTTGTTAATTTTTTAATTACAATTTGAATTTTGAAAAATACAATAAAATATTTAAATTTTTGAATTTTTTTAATTCTAATCTAAAATTCAAAATATATATTTCAAAATGTTCAAACTCAATTAGTATTCGGGCTACAGTGAATCAGTGATCTCTTCCGCCTTGTTTGGCCATATCTCTACATGACTGAATTGAATGAAACAGGAGACCCGTAGCGTCGGTGGGGGACAATTTGTAGTCTGACAAAAGACCTTTCAAGTCAGTGGTCCACACGCCTCCATTTATAGAATGAACCATTCGGACTCAATAGTCAACAAAGTCGGCAAAAACTACGTTGTTTTTCCTTTTCATCAACCCGAAAATGCATAAACCCTACCAAATTCCCCGATTTAGAGGTCTTCCACCAACACTCAAACCATCGCAGACTGCGCGTAGCATAGCATCTTAATATTAACCAACATGATCCAAACCCTGACGTGTAGAGAAATCGCAGTTTGTTACGTTTTTTGTCCTGATGTCCTTTTTTCGTACTAGCTATGGCGCGTAGGTATGTATAGGGTATGCATTTTGTCTTGTACATGGTGTGAATCCAGTCAGCGACACTCTGTTTTCAAACCCAAAACCCGCCTTTGTCTGTAACGAGTTGTTTGATACTGTTTCTAGTCATTTAGATGCTATTCTTTCACGAACATAAACTATTGTTTTCTCAGAATGTGTCTGAACCATTCTTGGCATTTGTGGAACTGAGCAGCTTCTCAACAAGTTTCTTCAAAAAGGGTCGGTTCCTGAGTCTGTGTACGTGTTAGAACTTGAGTACATGATGAGGGACTCTCGCCGTCAGTGTTCTGGGTGTTTTTCAGGCGTTGTTCGCTTGTTTCTGTGCAAAGGCAGTCCCCAGACTCACCCATCGGATCAAATCGGAGGTTCCATCGAGCTTGATCAGGGTCAGGTTAAGAAAGACCGTTCTGTTCAAGATATTGAATCTAAAGCGCTAGCTCCGGTTTCGTCAACTCCTAATGTGGTTGCGAGATTGATGGGGTTGGAGTCGTTGCCAGAAACCTGTTTGTGTACGAAAGGAAGAAATCTGGATTCAGTTCCGCGAAGTAGGTCAGTGAATTTCATGGATTATTTGCTTGACTTTGACCTGGAACAAGCTCAGCATCGCAGAGTGAAGACTTCAGTCTCTTTTCGTGAACCCACGTTGGTGAGTCAAGGGAATTATGATCTCCTCGTTCTCTACTTGGATAAGGAACACAAATCCGAGAAAATGGAGCACAAACATAGGAAACCCGAAGTTGGTGAGCGCAGGAATGATCAGAGAACCAAGAACAGAGAAACTGCATATGCCAAGAAGGATAAGAATCATGGAAACAAGAAGAAGGTTTCTGATAAACAGTTTTCGAGGTTTAATCGTTGCCAAGAAGGTCGAGTTTCAAAACCTGTTGGTTCTCCTGGTACGAAGCGAGCTCAGAGACAATGTTCTAGTGAAAAACTAAAAGCAAAAGGTCCAGAAAAGCCCATAAACCAGAAGGAAGTACTGGTTGAATCAAAGTTCATGAAGAAGATGAAGAATCATCGTGCAACAAAAGAAGTTCAGAGGCTTGAGTGTAATTCAGAAGATTCATGTCCAGTTTCTGTTTCAGATGGTTAGTTTCCTATATTAACAAATCTCCACTTCTCTTTACCACATTCAACTCCAAAAATGACTCATCTTTTCTTGGTGTATTCTCTTAACCAGATAGCTCAAGGTCTAAGAAGTTGCACTCCAAGAAGAAAACTTCCTCGAAAGCCACAAACCCAGAAGCACTGGTTAAAACTTTCTACGAGTCATGCAAGAAACAAACTGTTGAACAATCGATAAAGGTTCACAAGTTGACTGAAGAAGAGGTTAAAGAGTCGAATTGGAGTGTTTCTGCTGCTGAAAGTGCAGAGATATGTGCAGAGCTTGGCCAAGAATTCCTAGACCTACTTCTATACCAAGTAGTGGAAGAGCTTGTGAACTGAAAACATGACAAACTTCGCATGTAACTTTCTTTGTACAATTTGTCTGCCATTTCCTGATGTGAATTGGAGTCCAAATGTGAAAGGGTTTAGCCAACTTTTCATATCATCAATGTACGATTCTGTCTGCAGCTTTCTCATGGGATCACGCCATGAGAAATCACGTGGTGTAAGGTAATCCAGGATGAGGCCGTAAGGTCACTTAAGTTGAACTTGAAACGAGCATGGTTTTGGCCATTTGATAGTTTGGTGTGAACTCGAAACACGAGCTTGACTTTCTTAGATGAATCACCACGCTATCTGGTCATGTGTCTGGTCTGAGATTGGAACGTGCAAGTCCAATCCAACCATGAGAATGAAATATTCCCTAAAGAGCAAACCAACCAAGTCCAAACAGCAATAATTCTAGTTAAGTGAACTAGACTTGAATTTGAATGAATTGATTTAATTCAATTCAAACAATTTGAAACTAATTTAACTAAATTTGAAAGCGATATAATCTCTCAATCACCCGGGAGCATATCTTCGAGTTAGTTCAATTTGAACAATTTGAAACTAATTTAACTAAATTTGAAAGCGATACAATCACTCAGCCACCAAAGAAAAGATCTTCTGTTTTCGAAAATGTGTTCCTTCTATTCCAAAATTGATCTCATTCATCCGTTGAAATAAGTAAATTAAAATTGGATAGATAATATTTCACTACATGAGACTTTCATCTTGCACGAATCCGAAGTGATAAAAGAAAGAAGAACTCATATTCTTTCTATTTTGATTACCTTCCTCGCATATGTATAAAACCGAATCCATTCGATTTCTAAAAAGAATTATTAATCCTTAACTTTTCGAGGAATCCTTCATCAGTGATTGTGAATGACCGATTTTTCTCAATCTTTTCAACTTACGGGAATAGGGTATTTGGGATCAGAAGATTTTGTTCCCAACCACCCTAATACAATATCCTTTTTGCATTTTAAATTACCAACTACTTTTTCACCAACTTTTAAGCCAAGAATCATGGTGTTTGAATGATAGAGACATTGTATGATACATCATCTTATGAAGTGAAATAAATAAGGAGATAGTAATGTCTTGTCAATAGGCTTACCAATTAAACTTTGGTCTAGTTTCATAATTAATCTCGACTTGAAATTAACGAATCGATTTAATTTGACCAAATATTGAGTTAGGCTTGAATTCGAGGTTGAGTTTGGGCTCTTTAGTTTGACCCGATTTAATAAATGATATTATTTTTAAATATTAAATTAAAAAATTATTAGTCAAGTTTGAGTAAGCTCAAACTTTGGATTGTCCAAGTCATATCAGACCAGCTCATGTCATGTGCCTAGGCCCATTGAACTTCAGGGCAGACTCGGCCTAGACATTAATTTTCAATCTAAACTTGATGTTGTCCCTATTTTTTTTTTAGAATTTAAAAAATTTATTAAAAATAGATAAGTTTACATCAAGAGAGACTCTCTCACGTGGACAAACTCACTTGGTAAAAGCAAAACGGTGACGTTCAGAACAATTAAAAATCGAGATCGTTTTACAGTTAGGGTATAACAAACTACAACTTTCTCGAGACATTCAGAATCTTCTCGAGCTAGACATTATTTTTCAACCTAAGCTTGATGTTATCCCTACTTGTCAAATGGAGGTTGGTAACCCTAATGGACAAATAAAAATTGTTTTAATTTCATTTAAAAACTCAATTTAAGGTGTTAAGAAATAAATATAAGTCATTTTCGATTATTGGGATGTGGAGATTGAAACCGATTGAAACATTTGGAGGTAGAGATCGTGGCCTTATAAACAGTACATGGGCTTTTGCACAAATCTGCATAACCATGTTCAATGACTTGCCACTCACTCTATAATAGAAGGTCGTGGCCTTATAAACAGTACATGGGCTTTTGCACAAACCTGCATAACCATGTTCAATGACTTACCACTCATCCTATAATTGAAGACTGTGCTATGGTCAGTATGACACTTTTGTTATTGAGAGTTTTCAACAGGGTATCAATTAAGACGTTTTGATATGTAGTATAGGTAGTGTCTAAAAGAGATATCCTAGCATAGTATTCCCTTTCTTCCATGAAGAGTAAGAACAAGGTGTGTTACTCCAAGAGAAAAGTAGGTTGTATTAGAGTATCCCATATTGACTAAATATGAAAATGTTAAAGAGTTTATAAGTAGTAAGGTTCAACTATCCAAATGACCAGTTCTAGTCATTTTGATAATTGTTGACCTAATCTCAATTCTTATTAATAGGCTTTACACTTTACTCATATTATAAATTCTAATATGGTATCAGAGCCTTTGTGACTAAGTAATCATCAGTTCAGATCCTACCACCCATCTAATTAATTCAGCATAAGCTACAGTGAGACTGTGTAAGTTTCAAGCTCAAAAGACTTTTACTTGAAGAGGTGTGTTCAATTAAGTTGGTCTCACACAAGAACTTAAGCTTTTGTGATGAAACAGTCGATTAACATAGTATCAAAGCAGGTTTGGTTCAGATTATTAATTTTCCAATTGTCCGTTAGATGTCCAGTCCCAGCGGCCCGATCTGGTCACCACCGCGCTTATTTCAAGTGACAATTAGATGTCTAGTCCTAGCTGTACTTGAGGGAGAGCGTTAAAGTATCATATATTAACTAAATATGAAATGTTAAATGGTTGATAAATAGTAAAGGTCAATTATCCAAATGACTAATTCTAATCATTTAGCAATGGTTGACCCGAGGCCAATTCTAATTAATGAACTCTACACTCTACTCATATTAAAAACTGTAATAAGTTGTGTGTTTATATTATGATATATATACCAATTTTCTATTCTAATTAATATTTATAATAAATTAAAAAGTATATATTACATTGTATAGGTAATATGCGACATTGATCGCTTGATGTATGACATTGGTCAATAAGAGTATCAACTAATGTTTTCATACAAACTGTCGATACATAGAATTTATCTCTTTCAAAGACAAAACATCTGTCTCGATATCAATTACTTTGGTCGGCCATTGTTAAGGGTGACAATTGAACCCAGCCTAAAATATTTTCAATTGTATTTGAGCAATCGGGTGTTTGAGTTCGGGTTCGGGTCGGGTTCAGATTCAATTAAAAACGATATCGTTTTATGCTTTTTAATTTTAAAAAATTTCACTGTATCGGCTCATTACTATCCCCGAAACAAGTCGAATAAACAGTTTTTAAAATTGAGTTTAATAAAAAAAAAACAAAAGGAAGGGTACGTAAGCTTTGACAAACTGAGACAATGCTCAGCATCCATGTTCCTGGACAAAGCAAAGCAGGTGAGGTCACCAAGGAAGTGGGAAATTCAAAGAGGCAAAAGTCAACAAAGCTGTGACTTTAATTTCTTAATGACCAAACGCCAACCAACCAACTGTGTTTTTTTTTTATGGCTTCCGTTGCTTTATGACACTATTTAATTGAGGGGTTGGTGATAAAATAAAATAAAACTTAACACATTTGTATTATTTAGTTGAGAGTTTTATAATGAAATGAAATAAAATGAGATAGAAATGAAGGGTTTTATATTCCGTTTCATTATATCATAAATAGCGAAAATAAGAAATTTCCAATTTAGAAAATTTAGAATGGAATGTAAACTAATAAATACATACTATCTAATATATACTCAATAATTTTTCTTAATATTAATTATTTCTTTCTCTTTTCTCAAGACTCATTTATTACGACCCACAAGCTTATTATGAAAATATTGTATCTAATTAATGATAAAATAAAATTTTAATTAATAAAAATAGAATATATTTAAAAATTATTCTTTAATTGTTTGTATATATTTCTGTATAAATAAATAAATTTAAAACACAATTCACATATAATAGAATAAAATTTATTAAATAATACAATAATAATATTTTTATATAATTAATAATAAATTGTATATAATTAATAATAAAATAACTAAAATTTTATTATTTTAAAATATAAAATATATAAAAATTATTTGTCACGGATGTAATTTTTTAATTGAGCATGATTTCTGTTTTAAAATCATAGTATTAAATCTCTTGCAACATTTTTATTAATAATATAAAAATATTATTGTTAGGATAAGGAGAATGAAACTTAATAAAAAAGTCTAGGGAAAAGGTGTTGGATCCCGTTTTTAGGATTTTTTATTTTTAAATTTATTTTCTTTATTTTATTAAATTATCAAGTATGAAAATAAATTAGAATTTATGAATTAGGAAATTTTGGAGTCTAATATGGTATATTTTGAATTTTATATGGTAATATGAATTAAAAGAAAGAATTAAAATTAAGTGAAGGAGTTAATAGAAATTTTCTAATAAAGAAAGGGTAAATTGGTAAAAACACAATAAAGTTGTCTTAAATGAATAAGACAAAAATAGGAAGGAGACGTGAGTTATGGGGGTATGAATTAAAAGAAGATGAAGAGAATAAGGTGAAGGAGATATTAGGAATTGCTTGCATAAGGAAGGGGTAAAATTGTAAAAGCATAAAAAGTTGCATTAAATTGAATAAGATAAAAGAAAGGAAGAAGAGTCGTGGGTTTTAAGACAAAGAAGAAGAGAAGAATCCTGAGTTTAAAGGAAGAAAAGAGTGAGAGTCGTGAATAGCCTAGAAGGAGAGAAGAAGAAAGCAAAGCAAGGAGAAGAAGAAGAAGAAAGCAAGGAAAAAGATAGAAGGAAGGGTTTTAGCTAAATTTTCTTGTAAGCTAAACGATCTTATTCCTTAGTTTTGATAGGAGAAAGAAGTAGAAAGAAGTAGGTTTATGTGGAGAAGATGTTGAAGGAAGTGGAGAAAAACTAGGTTTTGTTATATGATGAAGATGAGGAAAGAAAGAAGAAGAATAAATGATTTATGTTAGATCTTAGTTTATTCTAGCTAGATAAAAATCAAGAAGAGAATAAGTGTGAGTTTATTCATGGACAGCTAGGTTTAAGGAAAGCTTTATGTGTGTGTGATTAAATGAAGATATGTTTGTTCTTAGGGAATCGGGAATATAGA
>JAOSBN010000004.1:39202790-39220690 GCA_027563595.1 Erythroxylum suave | reverse complement strand
TGCCTCCTAGCATACACCCTTAACCCCACGTGCCCTTTCTTCCTCTTATAATACTTCTTAATTAAGGGCCTATCAGATTGTTGCTTCTTTAGGATTGTTTTAAGGGGCCAGATCCAACTTCGAGTTCAAAAGAATTTGTCAAGTCTAAGCTTAAACATGTTTAGAGATGTCAATGAACCGGGTCAAGCTCAAAGCCAATGTAGCCATGGCTTGGTAGGTCAGAATGAGTCATCCTGTAGCTTAGCTTGATTACAAGCTGAGCAGCTAATGCCCAGGCTATAACTAAACTTTCAAAATGATGTCATTTGTAACTGTTCGAGATTATTAGGATTGTCTCAGACAAAATGATAGATCACAAGGATTATTAGGATTGTCTCAAACAAGTTATAAGATTTAAAATAGAAAAGTGCTCCACAGGAATAGTTCCAATTCAGAAAGGGGACAAATTTAATCAAATAAAATGTCCACAAAGTGATTTGGAATGTAAGAAAATGGAGCCTATTCCTTATGCGTCAGTAGTTGGGAGCTCAATGTATACTCAAAATGCATTCGGCTAAATATCAATTTTGCTGTTGGAATGCTAGGCCGATATCAAAGCAATCCTGGAATGGACGACTAGAAAACTACAAAGAAAGTCCTCATATATTTACAAAGCACTAAGAACTATATGCTCACATATAGAATGAGTTCGAGCTCGAATCCGATCAAATTAGCTTTGATCCATTTACTTTGGATTCATCGACGCAAAACTAAAACTATCAGAACTTACCGTGCTCTTTCACATCACGACGTGTGTGTTCGTGCCAGAGAGCCTGCCGTGTTAAGGGCTCTCGTGATTCATGATCGTTGACGAAGTTCCAGTCTTTCTTATTTCATACTTTATGCAAACACATTTCCCAGCTTTTGCTCGTGTTCTCTGAATCAGCTGAGTCACATATGTTTGATTCAGTCCTACCGAATTTGAAAATAACTAAACCACCAAGCAATAATGAACAAAAACAACGTGACTAGCTACATAAAATATAATAATTAATTGGGAAAAGTACAGTCAACCGTCTTGGTAGTCCATTTTTATAATTTTCAAAGTCGAAAGTTGTAAACATTGATCTATTAAGTCATACAGTTATAGATGAGTTAAGGCATGATATTTAAGCTTTTCTTTTAATTTTCGGACCAAGAATCAAATTTAGATTCGAGCTCCATGACCCGATTCGACATGAAACTTGAATGTATTAAATTTAAAAGATGTTATTTTGAATAAAACAACATTGTTTTCAAAATAATATTTTAAATTAAAAATAAGACGATTGAGTTTAGCTCGGACCTAATTAGACTTCAATGTCACCTAAACCCGATTTGACTTGGTTTTAGGCTTTAGACTGGTTCGAACTTCAAACTAGAATCAAACCCTTATAAAAATTTTTGTGTGGAGTTCATACTAAGGCCTTGTATGGTTGAGGGATTGGTAATGGAACGAGGTGAAACGTAATACACTTCTATCGTTTAAATGAGGGTTTCATAATGGAATGGAATGGAACAAAATGAGATGGAAGCGGAGGGTTTCATATTACATTTCATTCCATCCTAAATAGTGAAAATAAGAAACCTCTAATTCGGAGGGTTTAGGATGGAATATAAACTAATAAATACATACTACCTAATATGCCTTCAATAATTTTTCTTTTTTCTTCTAATTCCAGCCTCTTTTTTCCCATGCTCATTTATTACGAGGTATAATAATCATTTATTATACATTACGTTACATTTCATTGATCTTCCAAACAACATTTCACTACATTACATTATAAACCTTTCCATCTCTCTCAAATAACTTTTCACTATACACATTCTCAAAAGAAAAAACTTTTTACTATATACATTCTATTCCATTATAAACCGTTTCGTTTCGTTTCCTTCCATTCAATTTCATTCCATTAATTAACATTCAACCAAATAGGCCTTAAGGGATGCCTGATCCCTACCCAATCCAATACTATCGCTATAAATGACAAATTCATAATAATATTTAAACATTCATGATGTATTTCAAAGTATATAGATAAAAATAAAATATTAAAATTCAAATAAGCCTAGAGTTGATAACTTAAAATTTGGGATTTGGTTAAAACCTCCTGTAAATATTAAATAAAAGTTAAATAAGAGTGTAAGACTTTTATATACCTCTCTTATTCACTTGTTAACAAACATAACCAATTTGATCAGTTCAATCGTAAAAATTTTGAATTATCCAACTTTTCAGTTTGGGTTTTAACTTTTCAATTCAATTTATTTTAATAACTATTGTTATTAAAAATTTATTAATTAATCGATTAAGTTTTGTAAAATAATAAATCGATCAAGTTTTGTAAAATAATAAATCCTTATAAGCAAAACTCATTCAATTAATTTTTATTTAACAATCACTTTTTCCAATTTAAATACAAATTCTTTGATAGGTGAAAACAATCTCTTTTAATCATATTAAAATTTTTTTTAATCATATTTCAAATTCTTTAATTGTATTTAATATTTAGTCAATTTTACAGCAGTCTATTTTTAGTTGACTTTTTTAAAATTTTAAATTTTTATCTTACCTGTTTAACTAGAGATGATAATAGGTCGAGCCACCATACTTGACCTTGCTATCTTTAGCCCAATTGGGCGCGAGAATTTTTTTTTTTAAATTGTCAAAATGACGTTTTTTTGCCAATATGTGCCGAGTTTTTAGTATTTTAAATTTCTTAAATAATAAAATTCACTAACACAATTGCAATGTGTGATAGTCACGTAGTCAAAATACTAATTTAATGTAGCTTATCATGTTATTTGTATTAACAGAAAATTTATTTTTGCTAAAAATTAAAAATTGGAAAATTTTAGTCCAATCTTTTGTTGGAGTTACCCGTAATAAAGAACTTTTGAAATGAACGTGTTTATTTATCAAAATGTTGTACTATTTTTTTAAATTATTGTTTTTTTCACATTCCTAGTGTACCTCACTTCAAAGAGAGGAGCACGCGTTATTCACGTTTGAATAATAGTCAGACGTGATTGTTACTTTTTAAATTGAACTTAATATTACAAAATTTAGTAAAATTTAAGATTATTTTATAATGAACTCTTAATGATATCTATAGTAACTAATTTTCAGGTAAATAATGAAAACATTGGATAGTGCATAAAATAGTTAGTAAATTACATAGTTGGTGTTAAGATATATGTTATGTATCTCATTATTTAGATTGACATTTTTATAATTGGATCTCTAAGATAATGTAGCTTCAAATTCAAATTAAGATAAGGTAGAAGATACATTGGATTTGATTGGGTAAAACTAGCTGGATTATGGGTTAAGAATTGTTATTTTGGAATAATTAAACAATAATTCTTATTTGTCTTGGATAAATATTCAATCTTGTTAAAGATATGAGTGTGCATCATGGTGAGTGGCTTACTTCCAATTATGTTCTTCATGCAACCCAAGTCTTTGTTCTTGGATAGGAATGTCTCATGTTGGCTAAAGTGATTTGTGATAAGAGACGAAGTTGATTTTGAGTACGTGTTGTGCTTCTCATTTGGTCTTCTTTTCATTGATTGGAAAATTGAGTGTAGCTAATTTCAATTGGAGTTTCACGCCAACTGGGTAGTAGATTACGTCTATTCAACTGGTGAGCAATTTTCATATCTGTCTTAGGAGTTAAATTATAGGGAAGTTGTTCCTTTATATCTCGAATGTTTTCATTCTTGTTCTAATTTATTTCATTCACTTGAGTTATTCATTTATTGTCTTTTTCGTTAAAAGTTATTGAGAAAATCTCCTGTTGAGGTTGACACGAGTCGGTCGTGTTATTGGGTGTAAAATACTTTTACGGGTTGTGAGGACAAGGGATAGTGTCAAGGGTTGAGTAGTTTCGGCTCAGTAAAGCCTTATATTGTCGTTAGTGAAAGTATTAAGCTGGGTGAGAGCCCCCAAACGTAGGCAAAGTATGTTGAATTGCGTTACCAAATTTTGGATGTTGATTATTTTAATTTCGTATTTATTTTTCTATTTTCGTTTGTGTTGAAAAATTAAAAGTTGCAGATACAATTATTTTATATCTAGTAATCAACAGATACAATTACAAGCAATTAAGATAGAACCAAGTTTTTATGATACTACACCCCTTTGGAAGCTTTCAGTTGGATTATACTTAAAGAATTAATAGTTTAAAGTTAAACGAAAGACATAATCTAGTACGCTGTCTGAGACAACCGGGCCCAAGGCAATTTGAAGCCCGACTCGGCTGGTCTATATGTTTTTTTAATTTTTAAATTAGAAAATAGAAAAGAGTGTCGTTTTCGCAAAACGATATCATTTTCTACAAAACTATGTGGTTTTCCTTTGGATTAGCTCAAGGCCCTAGGAACTCTTGACTCGAATCTAACCTATTAACTTTAGACTAGGCTGGATCAAAAGAATGAGATAAGACAAGCTCCGACGCAAATAATATTCCTGAGTGCAATTTCTAATCAAGTATTCTTTTTAATATTAAAACGAGTTACAATCTTAAGGAAAAAGGCATCCACTCTTGTGAGTGGCTATCTACACATTGGAGGTGGATATATGAATTGGACCCCTTTTGCTCATTGTTGTCAACCCCTTCCCTTACCTCTTGATGTGGGAGGTATAAATTTGTCTGTAAGATTTAGTGGCCTATGTGACTTACGGATTTGAGTTTAATGAAAAGAGCCTAAGATCATAGTTATTGGACCTCACAGAGTTGGACTTAAATGGGTCCAAGACCCTTTCCCTCTCTCCTTCACCCAGCCCATCTTTATCAGAAACATATATATATATATATATAAAAGGTCATATGTTTATGAAGAAACATACAACGTTTCTGGACAAAGAGCCAAAGTTTCTGAACCATTGAGAAACAAGTTGATAAACGAAAGGCAGAGCGGGAATCAATTTGATCAAGAGCATTATACATTATGGATTTAGGTTTGTCTTTATGATTGTTCATCGATCCATAAGAGTATTTACAATTGGTATCAGAGCTTGTGTTTGCTTTGTTTATTTTCGCATATTACTTTCTTAATACGCCACATAGTTTTGTTTTGTTTGTTCTTGTATACTAGGCAAATTTCTGACGATAGACGAACCACATGTTTATGTCCTTTCTTTTGTTCTTATATTTTCATACATGTTCAACGTCGGTTTTCTCTGTTTCTTGTGAGATTGGATGATTCATTTTGATAGATGAAATCGTCTACATGTGTTAATAGTTGTTCAAAAGAAACGAAAAGGTTTTCATTCTTGAAATGCAAAGGTTGAAATTACCGTGAGTTTTCTTGAATCAAATGTAAAAACATGTTTCTGTGGGATGAATGTTAGGACGAGATGCTTTGTGGTTTGAAATAAAACCATGAAACGAAACAAAAAAATCGCAGAAAAAACGAAACCAGAGGTCAAGAGGTGGTGTTGGAGAAAGATAGGTAGCGTGCCATCTTGCACAGGAGGGGGTACTGTTGTTGCGTGTAGTGCACGCGCCAATCATAACCCACATTCAACACATGCTGGTGTGTGCTTTGTACGGACCAGACAGGGCCTTTTGGCCCAAAACTTGTTTTTAGGCTGGATTTTTGGCCCTTTGGGCCATTAAAGGATTAGTTAGGGTTATATTATGCAACCTTAATTATTTAGTAATTAAATTATGGACTTTAACCCTAAGGAAAACATTTTTAGGATGTGATATAATATATTATTTAATTCATAATTGATTTATTTTTGTGCATAATATAAATTTCAAAATTAATGTCATATTATATGTTTTATTTGGTATCTTGAATATTTTATATTATGCAATGTTTGGAATTAAATTGTCGTATTATATGTTGAATGTGTTAAATGACATAATGGTAATTTAAAATAGTTTGTAAGTCACCAAAGACCAAACTAATTAAATTAAATTTTGTCATGTACAATAATTGTCCAATTAAATGTTTATTGCATGAAAAGTTTGTCAGTAACCAAAGTGGCCTAGCTTGAAAAATTAAACATTTAATTGTGAATGTTTCAATTGTTCATGTTGAGATGAAGGTTAAACTGAATAATTGAGATTATTAATTATAACACTAGGAGGTCATCCAAAGGTGGACTATTGCTTATAATTAATGATATTAAAGGGACTTTATCATCATATTCGGTTAATATGATTGTATATTCAAAGATAACATACTTGTTGACCACAATATGATTGATTGTCTATTATAGTGAACTATATATTTGCATCATGATAGTTACAACTATGTATTTAAATATCATCCAAAGGAGAATTTAAATGCCTAATCAAAGTTATAATATTAGTTTGAATCCATTTAGGTATACTCAAAGCATTAATGTGTGGGCTTTATGATGTATTTGCAACATCTACTAATTTGTTCGCCCTAGGAAATGACTTAGTCAAGTTCAATCTTTTGAACTATGTGGATTGGTCCGAACAAATCCAGTTCCAACTGGGTGTAATAGATTTGGACTTGGCCATAGTGTTATATGCAAGGCCCACAACCATAACTAAGACCAGTTCGAAAGCTGACAAGTCTTATTATGAGGCTTGAGAACGGTCTAACAAGCTGAGTTTGAATTTGATGTGAATGACAATCACAGAGAACGTGAAGCCATCAATGCTTAAGATGGATAATCCAAAGGAGTTTATTTTAAAGCTTAAAGAATACTCCCAATCTAATATAGCTGACAATTCCACAGTAGGGACTTTAATGAGTGAGCTAACGACTAAGAAGTTTGATTGGTCACAACCCATTCATTACTATGTAACCCCTATGTCGAACCTAGCTGCAAAGCTAAAATATATGGGTATGGATGGGAGTGATTTCTTTCTGGTACAGATCATTATTAACTCACTTTCTCTTGAGTTTGGCCAATTTTAGGTGAATTATAACACCATTACAGAAAAATAGAACCTTTAAGAAATTAAGGCCATGTTGGTTCAGGAGGAAGGGAGATTGAAGAAAATTAAGGAGCACTCCATTCATCTCACATTTCATCCGAGAGCTAGTAACAGCAAGTAGAAACTAAGAAAGAAAGGCAAAGATAAAGACAAGCTCTCAATAAAATTAATGAGGATCGAATCCATAAAGACGAGAGGTGCCACTTCTGTAAGAAGCCTGGTCACTTAAAAAAGGATTGTCCTAAATGAAAGACTTGGTTCGAAAAAAAGGTACATACTATGTCTCAGTATGTTTTGAATCAAATCTTATTGAAGTGCTTAATAATACCTGGTGGTTAGATTCTAGTGCAACTACTCATGTCTCATATGTTCAACAGGGATTCCTTTCAATCCAACCTATAAACGAAACTGAAAAGTTCTTATATATGGGGAATAAAATGAAGGCATGGATAAAGGGCATTGGAACGTATAGATTGAACTTGGACACATGTGTTACCTAGATCTAGACAAGTGTCTTTATGTTCTTGAATGTACTAGAAATTTAGTTTTTGTTGCAAAGTTGAATATTGTAGGATTTCAATTTAAGATTGGAATCAGTGTTTGTTCATTGTATAAACATAAGTACTATTATAGTTATGGTACTTTAATTGATTGTTTATATCTTTCAATCTTAATGTTGAGTTTATTACATCTCTGTTTCATGTTAACCATATTATAGGAAATAAACGTAGTGCACAAAATGAATGCTCTGCTTTTTTGTGGCATAAAAGATTAGGTCATATGTCCAAGGTTAGTGGAAAATGAAATCTGACCTCCATTGGATTTTATTGACTGGGATATATATGTGGATTGCATTAAAGGCAAGCAAACCAAACATATATCAAAGCATCCAACCACAAGAAGTAATGAATTATTGGATTTAACACACTGACATCTGTAGTCCTTTCGACGTTCTTTCTTGGGGCGGCGAAAAATATTTCATTACGTTTATTGATGACTTCTCATGATATGGTTATATTTATCTACTGCATGAAAAATCTCAGTCTGTGGATATCCTAGAGGTGTTCGTTAATGAGGTAGAAAGGCAGTTAGATAGAAAAGTAAAGATAGTGAGGTTTGATAGAGGTGGTGAATATTATGGAAAATTTGATGAAAGTGGACAATGTCCAGGTCCATTTGCAAAGTTTCTTGTAAGTCGAGGCATATGTGTGCAATACATAATTCCTGGTACACCACAACAAAATGGTTTAGCCGAAAGGTATAATTGTACCTTTATAGATATGGTTAGGAGTATGTTAAGGTATAGTACTGTACCATTATCATTATGGATACATGCATTAAAAACCGCTACATATCTACTTAATAGGATTCCTAGTAAAGCAGTTCCTAAGATGCCTTATGAATTGTGGATAGGAAGGAACCTAGTTTACGACTCCTTCACATTTGGGGTTGTTCGACATAAGTAAGACTGTATAATCCACATGAAAAGAAGCTTGATGCGAGAACTGTTAGTGATTTTTTCATCGGTTATCCTAAAAAATCAAAGAGGTACAAATTTTACTATCTTAACTGTAGTACGAGAATAGTTGAGTCTGGTAATGCTTGGTTCATTGAAAACGGTCAAATCAGTGGGAGTGGAGAATCGCGAAAAGTAGATATTTATGAGAATCGTGTAGAAACTACTACATCAAACGTGATCTCACCGATTGTTATTCCGCTTATTGCATCACGGATATGCGACATACCGGAATAACAAATTATTGTTTTAATTCTACAAATTGAACTTATTAATGAAGAACCAGCTATCGATGCTCAAGTCACAAATGATCAAGTGATGCCACAAGAAATAACATTTTGAAAATCTGGAAGGCAAAGAAGACTATGAAGTTTACTCACTTGAACACGAATGTGACTTAAGCATTAATAAAGATCCAGTCTCGGTCAAACAAGCGGTGGAATGTCACAATTATGAAAAATGGTTCAATGCTATAAAAGAAGAGTTAAAATCAATGGATGACAATAAAATTTGGGAATTAGTTAAGTTTCCAAAAGGTGCAAAACAAGTGGGTTGTAAATGGGTCTTTAAGACCAAACATGACTCACAAGGCATCATTGAAAGGTATAAAACTAGACTTGTTGCCAAAGGTTATACTCAAAAGGATGGCAATGACTATAAAGAGACATTCTCTCCAGTTTCAAAGAAGGACTCTTAGGAATTGTTTTGGCCCTAGTAGCTCATTACGATTTAGAGGTTCACCAAATGGACGTAAAGATCGTCTTGCTAAATGGTGACTTGGAAGAAGAAGTGTATATGGATCAACCAGAATGTTTTAAAACCATAGGAAAGGACAAATTAGCGTATAAATTAAAGAAGTCAATATATGTACTGAAACAGGCTTCCTGACAATAGTATCTTAATTTTAATGATACCATTACGTCTTACGGTTTTATAGAGAACATTGTTAATCGGTGTATCTATATGAAGCTCAGTAGGAGCAACTTCATTATATTAGTCTTATATGTTGACGATATCCTTCTTGCTGCTAATAATATGGTTTTGTTACATGATGTCAAGAATTTTCTTTCTAATAATTTCGAAATGAAAGATATGGGTTAGGCAATCTATATGATTGGGATAGAAATATTCCGTGATAGATCACAAGGATTGTCTCAGACAGGTTATATCGAGAAAATATTAGAAATATTTAAAATAGAAAAGTGCTCCGCAGGGATAGTTCCAATTCAGAAAGGGGACAAATTTAGTCAAATGAAATGTCCACAAAGTGATTTGGAATGTAAGAAAATGGAGCCTATTCCTTATGCGTCAGTAGTTGGGAGCTTAATGTATGCTCAAACATGCATTCAGTCAGATATCAGTTTTGCTGTTAGAATGCTAGGCTGATATCAAAGCAATCCTAGAATGGACCATTAGAAAACTTCAAAGAAAGTCCTTAGATATTTACAAGGCACCAAGGACTATATGCTCACATATAGAAAATCAAATCATCTCGAAGTGATAGGTTACTCGAATTCAGACTATACCAGTTGTGTAGACTCACGGAAATCTACATTTGGTTATATGTACCTTTTAGCTGGAGGAGCAAACTTTATCTTTGGTCTTGGTATTGTCGTCAGTATTGTTAGACTGTTAAGAAATTATTGTGATAATTACGCAGCTGTTTTCTTCTCTAAGAATGACAAGTATTTCAGGGGTGCAAGACACATGGCTTTGAAGTACCTGTCTATGAAAGAAGAAGTGCAAAAACATAAAGTGTCAATCGAACATATTGGTATAACTCTAATGATAGCGGATCCGTTAACTAAAGGCTTACCGCCCAAAGCATTTATTAGCCATGTTGAATGGATAGGCATTATAGATAAGTCCTTGTTAGCATAGAGTTCTGACATGTATATATACATATAATTGTCTTGCTCGAATTGTCATGACACTTGTGAATTTAATTACAGTCACATTTGTTTTTGCTCATCGACTTGTTATCCATATTATGTTGTATACATTAACTGCTTCTATGAGATAACAAATTACAAAGTTACCTGCTTTAATGTTATATGAGTTGAGTTGATTATTTAATACATGGAAGGAATCATGTTGCATAACTTATAACCATTATGATCCAATCCTCTTAATTCACTTAAGGATGATTTGATTGATTCAATGTATTATGTGCACAGAAAGTTTTATTATTGAATCATTAAGTTGTCATATGGGCCAAGTGGGAGATTGTAAGATTTAGTAGCCCATGTCACTTATAGATTTGAGTCTAATGAAAAGAGCCCAATATTATAGTTATTGGGCCTCACAGAGTTTGGCTCAAATGGGTCCAAGACCCTTTCCCTCTCTCCTTTACCCTCTTCATTAGAAACATATCTATATAAAGGGTCATATGTTTCTGAAGAAACATACAACATTTTTGGACAAAAACCTAAAGTTTCTGAACCACTGAGAAACAAGTTGATAAACGAAAGGCAGGGAGGGAATCAATTTGATCAAGAACATTATACATTATGCATTCAGGTTTATCTTTATGATTGTTCATCGATCCATAAAAGTAATTACATTGTCATCTAGCAAAATTTAAAAAAAAATCAAAAAATTTATTTCTGTATATATTAGGATTTTTTTAATCTTTGGACTTTATATTCCGTTAACTATAAAATATTAATTATATTTCATTAATTATAAAATATTAATTATATTTCGTTAATTATATTAATAAAATATTAATAAAGATAATATTTTAACCTGAGTTATTTGATTTTTAACAGTTCAGATACTCAATTAAAAACTTTCAAGAATTAGACATTAAATAAGAAAATTCTTAAAAAATTAAAAGTTAGTGACTCATTATACCTTATAATTACAAATAATTATAAAAATTAGCAACAATTTAAAAACTGCATCAGAAGTTAAATTGTTAATATAAGAGATTTGGGTTTAAAAGTTTAATCAATATTAAACAGTCATAAGACCAGTTAAAGATTAAACAAAACTGAAAATTTTGAAATATGATTGAAAGAGACTATCCTTACCCTTCGAAATATTTATAACTTTAATTAAAAATTAATCTATTTATTTTGGTTTATAAAAACTCATTAGTTTACAAACCGTGACTCCTATTGGACTTAAGCACTTTATTCCGTTAGTGTAATTAATCATGTAAGCCTGGCCCTAAGGTCCATGAAGGGTTACAATCTGTGACTAGGTCCCACTACAGTTCCTGTTTATACACATGTATGGTTTCTCTACAGTTTGCCATATTAAAAACTGTATTTTCTAAGAGAGTGGAGTTATAGTGGAAGGCCTAGTCGTCATCAAACGCTTACACGACGTACTTATAGTTTGACGATCATGTCTTCAACAAATAAGTATCTGTGTCTCGTATCACGTAATTGACTATTAATTTTCGTATCTTACACCAATTACTTTGGATTCATCGACACAAAACTAAAACTATGAGAACTTACCATGTTCTTTGATATCACGACGCGTGTGTTCGTGCCAGTGTTAAAGGGCTCTCGTGATTCACGATCGTTGACGAAGTTCCAACGTCTTTCTTATTTCATTCTTTATCCAAACACATTTCCAAGCTCTTGCTCGTGTTCTCTGAATCAGCTTGAGTCACATATGTTTGATTCAGTCCTACCAAAATTGAAAATAATTAAACCACCAAGCAATAATGAACAAAAACAACGTGACTAGCTACATAAAATATAATAATTAATTGGGAAAAGTATAGTCAACTGTCTTGGTAGTCAATTTTTATAATTTTCAAAGTCGAACGTTGTAAACATTGATCTATTAAGTCATACACTTATAGATGAGTCAAGGCATGATATTTAAGCTTTTCTTTTAATTTTCGCACCAAGAATCAAATTTAGATTCGAGCTCCATGACCCGATTCGACATGAAACTTGAATGTATTAAATTTAAAAGATGTTATTTTGAATAAAACAACATTGTTTTCAAAATAATATTTTAAATTAAAAATAAGACAGTTGAGTTTAGCTTGGACCCAATTGGACTTCAATGTCACCTAAACCCGATTTGACTTGGTTTTAGGCTTTAGACTTGTTCGAACTTCAAACTAGAATCAAACCCTTATAAAAAATTTTGTGTGGAGTTCATCCTAAGGCCTTGTTCGGTTGAGGGATTGGTAATAGAACGGGATGAAACGTAACACACTTCTATTGCTTGATTGAAGGTTTCATAATAAAATGGAACGGAATGGGATGAAAGCGGAGGGTTAGGATTTAACATAAACTAATAAATACATACTACCTAATATACCCTCAATAATTTTTCTTATTTCTTCTAACCTTAACTCCAGACTCATTTATTACGGGATATAATAGTCATTTATTATACATTACACTACATTTCATCCATCTTCCAAACAACATTTAACTACATTATATTATGAACCCTTCCATCTCTCCCAAACAACTTTTCACTAGATCATATTCCATTTCATTACAAACTATTCCTTTCCTTTCCGTTCCATTAATTAAGTTCCAACCAAACAAGCCCTAAGAAATGCCTAATCCCTACACAATCCAATACCATCATTATAAATGACAGACTCACAAAAATATTTAAACATTAATGATGTATTTAAAAGTAATAGACAAAAAATAAAAATATTAAAATTCAGTTAAGCCTAGAGTTGATAAATTAAATCTTGGAATTTAGTTAAAACCTCCTGTAAATATTAAATAAATAAAGTTAAATAAGATTATAAGACATTTTTATTAAAAATTTATTCAATATATTCAAAAAATAAAAATTACAATTTCTTTTATCATCGACACTTATATCAAGATCTAAACATTTATCTATAATTGATTTTTCCTGATAGCCAAAATGTTACCTTTTTTTCCACAATTATATAGTTCAATAAGTAATTTTATATACCTCTCTTATTCACTTGTTAGAAAACATAACTGGTTCGCTCGGTTCAACCGTAAAAATCTTGAATTATCTAACTTTTCAGTTTGGTTTTTAACTTTTCGATTCAATCTATTTTAATAACTATTGTTATTGGAAATCAATCAATTTATTAGTTAATCGGTCAAGTTTTGTAAAATAATAAATTCTTATAAACAAAACTCGATCAATTAATTTTTATTTAACAATCAATTTTTTTAATTTAACTCAAAATTCTTTAGAGGCAATCTCTTTTAATCATATTTTAAAAAACCTCTTTTAATCATATTTCAAAATTTTAATTTTATTTAATATTTAACTGATTTTATGGTGGTCTAATTTCGGTTGAATTTTTTAAACTTTAAACTTTTTATCTACTGGTTTAACTAGAGATGACAATAGGTTAGGCCGTCAAACTTTACCTGGCTATCTTTAGCTCGATCGGGCCTGACACAAATTATTATTTTTAAAAAAAATTGTCAAAACTACGTTTTTTTTGCCAATATCTGTCGAGTTTGCCATCCTAGATTTGACTTCTCTCCAACTTTAAAACAATACTCTTGTTCTTCTTCGTTCTTGTTTTTTTCTTTTAACTTCTTTTAATATAAGATTTCATGAAGGATTTACACTTTGATATGTGAATCAATTAGACGATTTGTAGATTTTTATTTTTCTAAGCGACACCTTCGAATTAATAGATTTTTTGTTACGATAATTCGAACTTGCTTGGTCCATAGAATTGTGATTTTATAATGCAATTTCCTTCTTTACTCTAATTATTATTTTCTTTTTTATTTTTGATTGATCATTTTTGCAATTAATTTTGGTCGTAGTAACTTTATTGCCTCTTTTTTCCAAGCAAATAAAGCATAAATTATAAATCATTAAGTGATCTCATTGTTTTCTAAAAGTTATTTTATAATTTAAATTTAGATTCAAATATTCTCATGGTTTAATAATTATTATATCAAAAACTATAAGATAATTTTACACCCTTCATATATTTTAATTTGTAATTATGTTAGAAATGTTGGTATTTTAAATTTCTTAAATAATAAAATTCACGCGTGACACAAATACAATATGTGATATCTACGTAGTCAAAATACTAATTTAATGCAACTTATCACATTATTCTTATTAACAGAAATTTTATTTTTGCTAAAAATTAAAAATTGGAACATTTTAGTCCTAATCTTTTGTTGGAGTTACATGTAATAACGCACTTTTGAAATGAACACGTTTATTTATCAAAATATTGAACTGTTTTTTTAATTATTGTTTTTTCACATTCCTAGTGTCCTTTCACTACAACAAACAAGTTCTTTCACGACGAAAATAAATGTCGCTAAAAAAGAAGCAATCGTCGCAAATATTAATTTGCGACGAAATAATATCATCGCCTAAATTGTCGCTGAATCTCGATAGCAAAACAATATCAGCGACATTTTCTAGAAGTCGTCGTCAAAACATGTTTGCGACAAAAATAATTCGTCAGTAAAACTTCTTACCAACGATAAAGGAAACATCGTACATGGTTTTGTACGGCGCTTATTTTTTGTAGATAAAAGTTTTTTCCTATAAAACTTTTTCATCAGTATTTAGGTTTAGTGACGATTTCATTTTGGTAGGACAATATTTTTAGCTACTAAGTTTTTGTTGTAGGGAAATGTTTTTAGAGACGTCTTTATAAACGTAGCTATAGTGAAAAAACAGTTGCAAAAGGATGTGAAAAACCCTACACTTGAGGGAACCACTTTTACTGTTTCAATTGGTGTGTTCGAACGTGTAAGGACCCTTTTGGGAAATCTAGACATCGGGGACTCATTTACCTTTACCGGCTCTCATGTTACTTGAAATCCAAAAAAATAATTTTATCATTGTCAGTTAGCGATTCAATCAACTGAACTCAACTTTAAAGTTTATTTATTGTTGTATCTGTAATAATTTGTTAAATAACATATCTACTACTTAGGAGTCAACTTGTGTACTATTGAATATAGACTGTTATTGTTCTAGTTCTATAATTGTGTGATTTGGGTAACTTCTAATTCAAACTTCGTATTGTATTGCTTTGATATATCATATTATTATATTTTTAAAATTAATAAACATTTTTATAACTTATTTTGCCAAATTTTGTAAATTCTAATGATTAATTATTACTATTATTTAACACTTAAAATTATTTTGACATTTTTTTTAATAATACATTGTAAACATTCAAATAAAATTGCTAATAAAACATATCTTAACTATAATAGATTATAAAAATGTTAGCTTAAAAAATTTTTAAAATGTCAATCATTTGGTGACAATCTCCATAAATCGCCACCAAACGTACCTATTCAACGATGTTTTACAGAATTCGTCACTACATGTGTGTCATTTGGTGACGATTACTAAAAATCATCATTGAATACTAGACATTTAGTGATGATGACAAACAATCGTCGCTAAATGTTTAAGCTTTTGCGACTAAATAGAATTTTCCTCATCAAATATTTACTTTTGGTGACGCTCAAGAATGTCATCACTAAATATACAACCTATTTGGTGACGATTTATGGGATTCGTTGCTACATGTTTGTTTGACAAGTTATGATGACGTTTGCGAAAAGCATCGTAATTTCCTTATTTGGTGACGAATAAGTTAAATCATCACTTATTGTTCTACATTTGATGACGATGTGACATCGTCATTAAATATTTAGCATTTGGCGACGATTGTTTCTATTTGTTGCTAAAGGATTTTTCTTGTGCGACACTTTTTGCATTCGTCGATAAACGTCAAGTTTTAGTGACGACTTCTTTCTAACGTCACAATATGTTCTCTTTTTGCCACGAATTTCATTTCGTCGCCAAATAAATCATTGGCAAACGGTTTGTTTGCTGTAGTGTTTGTTTCAAAGAGAAGAGTACGAGTTATGCAGATTTGAATCGATAGTCAGAGGTGAATGTTACTTTTTAAATTGAACCTAATATTACAAAATTTAGCAAAATTTAAGATTATTTTATATTCAACTCTTCATGACATCTATAGTAACTAATTTTCAAGTAAATAATGAAAACATTGGATAATGCATAAAATAGTTAGTAAATTACATATTTAGTGTTAAGATATATGTTATATATCTCATTGTTTAGTTTTGACATTTTTGATAATTGGATTTCTAAGATAATGTAGCTTCAAATTCAAATCAAGATAAGGTAGAAGATACGTTAGATTTGATTGGATAAAGCTAGCTGGACCATGGGTTGAAAATTGTTATTTTGGTCTAATTAAACAATAATTCTTGTTTGTCTTGGATAAATATTCAATCTTGTAAAAGATATCAGTGTGCATCGTGTGACTAAAGAGGGTGTTGAATGAAGAACTCTACGTAGAGAAGACTTCTTGCATGATGATATGGTATGTGCCTACGGTTGTGTTCTACGGGTGAGTGGCTTACTTCCAATTGAGTTCTTCATGCAACCCAAGTCATTGTTCTTGGATTGGATTGTCTCATGTTGGCTATAGTGATTTGTGATAAGAGACGAAGTTAGATTTTAAGTGAGTGATGTGTTTCTCTTTTGGTCTTCTTGTTGTTGATTTGAAAATTGAATGTAGTTGATTTCAATTAGAGTTTCACACAATCTGGGCAACAGATTACGGCTATTGAATTGGTGAACAATTTTCATATCTATCTTGAAAGGAGTTAAATTATAGGGAAGTTGTTTCTTTATAGCTTAAATGTTTTCGTTCTTGTTCTAATTTATTTTAATCATTTGAGTCATTCATTTATTATCTTTTTCATTAAAAGTTGTCGAGAAAATCATCTGTTGAGGTTAACGCGAGTCGGTTATATTACCGGGTGTGAAATACTTTCACGAGTTGTGAAGATGAGAGGTAGTGTCAAAAGTTGAGTGGTGTCAGCTCAGTAAAACCTTGTATAAAACTATTGTCGTTAGTGAAAGTATAAAGCAGGATGAGGGCCCCGCACAAGTAGGCAAAGTGTGTCGAACTGCAATCCCAATTTTCGGATATTGATCATTTTAATTTCGTATTTATTTTTCTATTTTCGTTTGTGTTGAAAAATTAACAGTTGTTTTATATCTAGTAACCAATAGATATAATTACAAGCAATTGCGGTAAAACCAAGTTTTTGCGATACGACACCGCTTTGGAAACTTTCAATTGGATTATACTTAACGAATTAATAGTTTAAAGTTAAATGAAAGACATAATCTAGTACGTTGTCTAAGACAACCAGGCCCAAGACTGACTCGGCTGGCCTATCCGATTTTTTTAATTTTTAAATTAGAAAATAAAAAAGAGTGTCGTTTTTTGCAAAATGATATCGTTTTCTACAAAACTGTGTAATTTTCCTTCGGTTTAGTTCAAACCCCTACGCACGATTAACTCAAATCTAACCTGTTGACTCTAGGCTAAACTAGATCAAAAGAATGAGGTAAGACAAGCTCCGACTCAAATATCATTCCTGAGTGCAACTTCTAATCAAGTA
>JAOSBN010000004.1:39181160-39202487 GCA_027563595.1 Erythroxylum suave | reverse complement strand
AAATGTATTTCTACATATATTAGGACTTTTTATTTTTGGACTTTAAATTTGGAAAGCAAAAAGAAATAATTGTAAACAAAAATTTAAGAACTATTTCATATTCATAAAAAAAAATTTAATTACAATTGTAAGTCACAATATAATTAGGAATCATAATTTAAAAACTGCCAAAAATTTTTAAATTCTTTCATTTTAATATTTAATCTTTAATATCTATTGTTTTTAAAAATCAAAAATTTAATTTAAAATTTAATTTTCGAATTATTTGTAATTATACCTTATAATTACAAATAATTATAAAAATTATCAATGTTTTAAAAATTGCATTAGAAGTTAAACTGTTAATATAAGAAATTTAAGGTTTAAAAATTTAACCGATATTAAATAGTCTTAAAACTAGTTAAAGATTAAATAAAACTGAAAACTTTGAAATATGACTAAAAGAGATTATTATCCTTACCCATTGATATATTTAAAGTTTATTTTTAAAAATTATTAAATAAAAATTAATTGATTTATTTTGATTTATAAAAATTGATTAATTTACAAAAATCAACTAAATAATTTATAAACTTATCGATTTTTAACGATAAAAATATTTTAAAAAAATGAAATCAAAAGTTAAAATTGAAACAAAAATGATCGGTTCAAAATTTGTACGATTAAATCTACCAATTTTTAATTTAGTTTTCAAGCAAAACTTATTCGATTTTTTAATCATTAAAAGTTAAAATAATATAAATATATTTTTTAAAAAAGAATAATATAAATATAAGTACAAGTAATATTATAGATAATTACGAAAACAAGGGGACCATCTAGTTATCCATCATTCGATATTCCATCACAATTAAAGTTGCTGCAACGCCGAAATTGAAAACTTCTCATCAACTACCAATTCTTATTGTTTCTTGTATCCTAAAAGTATATTGCACGTGTTACTTTTCTGGGTCCAAGAGGGAGTTTTCATTAATGGAGTTATCGTCTTCTTGTTAGCGGCAACAGATAATCCAAAACATACGATCTCAAAATCACAGGATTGGAACAGATTAAATGACACAGATGATTCCCGGTGCCTTTGTTAGGCGCCGCTTTAGAGTTGTCGGGTCAAATGATTGGAGCAAACAAAACGGATTTTAGCAATTATTATTAATCAGTTTGGTTGGGACCAATCTCAAGCTTTTTGGAAAAACAAAATGGCTTTTGATTCATCAATTGGTTAATATCAACTCAAACGATGCACCAACTTTGACAGTAACACCAGCTCCAACAAAGCTCAAAAAGGGGGGTTAGATTATGATGTTCTTGTAATGTTTTATTAAATTTTATTTATATTTATGTAGATCCTACATAGACTGAGATCTTACGTAAATGTATAATTGAGATTTAATCTACATAAATGTATGAATGAGATTTGATGGAACAGGCTTGAAAGAGAGTAAGTGGAATAAAGAATTTGATGAGCGAAAAGAGGTACAGATCTTCTGCACCCACTATTCAGTTCCCTCTTGTTCCCGTAAGATCTCAACCATCCAATGCAATAAATTGGATGGTTGAGATATAATGGGAATAGATGTTCGGGTACAAAAGATTTGTTCCCCTCAAAAAGCTGCTTTTTTTTCCTTTTTTTGTAGAATAGATACGTTAGGAAGTTTAAGTTTTAAAATATTTGACTAGACTGTTATAAAGTTAGTTAAAGGTTGAATAAAATTAAAAGTTTTAAGATATAATTTAAGGAAATTGTCATTATCCATAGAAGAATTTAAAGTTTAATTAAAAAGGAAACAACTAAAAGAAAAAATAACTAATTTACAAAATTGGCTAATTAACTAATATAATGGTAAGTTTTTAATATAAAGATTATTAAAATAAATCAAACTAAAAAATTAGAAACCAAAAATATGAGTCAATCAATTCAAGATTTTTATGAATGAACTGCTACACTAGTTAAATTTTTTAATCATCGTTATAATTGGTACTACTAATTTGAATATGTACTATTAGACTCTTTTTATTGTTTTAAGTGGATTTAGTAAGTAGAAAACAACTTACCATAGAATACCAGAAACGAAATAAGATGAGAACATACGAAAGTAAGCCTTGGAACAATCGGTAATGTTACTCCTTTGTAAACATAAGGTCAGAGGTCTAAGTAACAGAAATAGTCTCTTTGTAACAATACAAAGGAAAGGCTACGTAAATTATAACCTTCTCCGGATTCCTGCAAAGTGAAAAATGTTATGCTCTGTGTACGTTGACTTTTGATAAGAAGATAACATATTTACAAAAGGATAATAAAACAATATTATGTAAACATAACATAATTGGTCAATTATGTATTATATATTATTTAATTTTAATACTTTAAAAATTGAGAATCTAATTATAGAAAAGAATCAAACCATGGGTACTCATCACATGATTCCTTAATCATGTACTTCAAATATGTTATTGATTTAATATTAATTGGTCCACTCAAGTCAATTAGTGCTGCATCTTTTCATTGTTTTTTTTGGACTTGGTAAGTGGAAAACTAGGAGTCATAGATAGAATAGAATAATGGGAATGTGATAAGAAGAGAAAATGTGTACTAAAAGACAGTAGAACATAAATTATTTAATTTCATAACTCTAAAGAAAGATAATCTTAAAAAATAATCAGTACCCATCTCATAAATATATTATTAATTTAAAATTAAGTAACCTACTCGAACTAATTAATACTAACTTTCTAATTATTTTATTGTAAATTTGGTAAATACAAACAAAATTGTTCAATACATATTTTTATATGTTTAGTTATATGTATTTATTAATATTTTGTATTATTATTAATTTACCCTACATGTGAGTGTATAAAAAACAGTCTTTATATTATGTAATGTAGGGGTAAGGTTATGTACTATCGGCTCTCTCTAGAATTCGTGTTTCTTTTTCTTTTTTCTGTGCTTATCGACTTGTTGGCAAGGAAGTCGATATCTCATTATTCATGTGGTAGCCGCTTTTTTATTTATTTATCTTTTTCCTCTAGCATGTAAGTGTTCAAAAGAGTACACTAAGCGACCAATTGATTCCTAACGAAGAAACATGCCAACCCAAAACTTAGTCACATATAGGGACCAAACTTTGAGGGTACCAATCAAATTTCCCTAAAGGTTATATGCTTTGGTCAAAAAGGACTAGCCAAGTGATGCAAATTACGATTCAGTTGGGAATAATGATGCGAAGAGATATGGAGGAGAGTGACGAAGAGTTACTTGTAAAACTTGTGCACATTCACTCGTAGTACACATTTTGCATGGATGTACTTTCAAATTGTTTAATAAAGATAAATAGGGTAAAAGATATAGAAAAACTCATCAAAGGATGTGTATGTTCTTATGTGCCCATTATAGTGTTCCAACGCTGTGTTAAAAAATTTTATTCACGTAGTTACCCTCTCAAGGGGTAGTCGGGTTGATGAAGTGGTAGGCATAAGATTAAAAAGTCATGTGTTTGAATTCTTCTACTTACACTCTCTCGATTGAGTTTGTCGTACAGGACTTGTCTAATGTAAAGCACTCGATTAACGTAATTTGTAGACTATTGCGTCAATCTCAAAATTTATCCAGTACGCATCTAAATGATAGCGACCATGCATCTAAATCATATTCCCTAAAGTTCTAAATTATAGATTTGTTATATGATTATTAAGTGAATATGGTAATCGAAGTCAATACAAATGTAATCATGACAAGAAAAAAGCTAAGAGTTATTATTTTGATAACCTTCATAATTATCACAATTAATATTATTTAAATTATTAGCTAAATTATTATAAACAATATTACTTAAATTATATCAACATATTATGAATTGTTTATTTGTAAAAAGAGATAATTAGATAATATTTGACAAAAATAACTATAAAAATTAGTATTTTAAAATTCAAACTAAAGGTTAGATCGATAAAACAAGAGGTCGATCTAATAAGTTAGTGATGCCGAACTACCTTACTTTTTCTTGCTGGGGTACAGGATCCACACACTAGACATATGGCCCTTGTGCTTTAATGGAGAATTGAATGATTGGGGCGTGGTTGGGTCCAAGCTTCTTTGTATTTATTTGAGCCGACTTCGAATTTCCGTATTTCTTTGATAATTTAAGGTTGCAATAATTTTGTTGACGAATTGGTTTATTAAAATTTAAGTTCTTAAAGTCGTTAGGCAAGTTCCAACGTAGTTTCTTGGGACTTGGAGCTCCCACCACTCCAGCTTGGAGAAGTGGGATACAAAAAAGATCGTGATACGTCGGATCATATCTTCTTTGACCTAAAATTAGCTTTTAGCTTATTTTATTATATCTTATTTACGTATTTATATAAAATGAATGAAGTAAATCCTTAATCTCATTTGTCTTGCAATACATAAAATAATTAATTATTTTTAAATCAATTTTTAAAAAATAGTTACCTTTATTCATTTAAAGTCTTTAAAGTTTAATATAAAAATTAGTATTAATTATATTGGATCTTATGTGATTAGACTTTTTAATTCTTATATTTTAATAATTATTATTCCATCTAATAATATTATTTATTTTTAATTTGATTAATTTCATTTATTAGTCTTTATTTATTTATCATAATGGGTATAAAAGATTTCGTGTGGTGACTTGTATGTTTCGGAATTATTTGAACTTTTGATTATATTTTTATTTTTATTTTTATTTTTCTATGTTTATTTTTAAATTTAGTAAAAAATTATTTGTTTGAGATTTTAGTTTATTTTAAAAAAAAATTTTCGTACTTTAAAATTTGTAAAAATCACCATAAACAGTAGTTTTTGTTTTTTATTTCTATTTTTATCTAATTTATTATCTATTAAATATATATTATTTAATTATTTATAAAAATTTTATTTTAATATTATATATTTATTTGATTAAAATTAATTATTAATAAGATCGATAAATAATTTAATTTTACTTAATAATGTTATTTAATTGAATTTAATAATTACTAATAAATATAATTAAATTAAAAATATCTTCAATAAATATAAAGTTCAAACAAAAATTGAATTACTAATTAAAATATATTAAAAATATTAATTTATTAATAAAAAGTTAAATTTAGAAAATTTATTAATAATTTGTAGATAAATATTATATAAGCTATTAGAATAAATTATCGAGCTTGTAGACAATTATAATAATTTATACCTTTTAAGACTCTATTTATGTAAACAAACATTTAATTAATATTATTGTAAATTATTGCAAATCCTTTTGTTGCCATCGGACTTGATTTAACAATAATGAAGTAAAAACTTGTTTCAATTTCTGGAAATTTGGTTTTCTAATTATTAAAAAAATCGGTATATTTATTATATGCAGTTAATCTTTGATTCTTGATTAGAGATTAAGGATTTACTTCATTCATTTTAAACGAGAGACAGGAGAATTAAATTTTAAAACATTCAATTTGTATTAAATTGTTATAAAATTGGTTACAAATTTAATAAAAATAAAATTTTTGAAAAAAATAATTAAAAAATGTCCTGATCTATCAAAATTTTAATTAAAAAAGACTAATAAATGAAATTAATCAGATTAAAAATCAATAATATTATTAAATGGAATAATAATTCTTAAAATATGAGAATAAAAAAGTCTCATCACATAAGATCCAATATAATTAATACTAATTTTTATATTAAACTTAAAAGACTTTAAATGAATAAGGGTAAGTATTTTTTAAAATTTGATTTAAAAATAATTAATTATTTTATGTATTGCAAGATAAATGAGAACTTTGAAACAACCGTTGAATTTTCTTTTTTTGGCCTCGAAAATGAGATGACATGAACATGAAATTACATATTATAGATTCAATGCATCACATAGAGCTATCCCTTGAATTTTAGATCGAGTTGTTGAATTTAACGAAACAATTAGTTTATATTCATACCAAATGACATTGTTACTAGAAGATCCTTGTGAACTAGGTCAAAGAATCGACATCTTGTTGTCTAGAAGATAATACAAATTAAATATAAATAACCTTTGACTTACAATGTAGCATTATTAATTCTTAAAATTATTAAATAGTTTTAAATTTTTATATAATTACAATATACTTTGTTATTATGGTTAAAATAAAAATTTAAAATTTAAAATAACTTCATTTATTAAAATCAAAATCAAAATCAAAATCAAAATATTTTATTTTAAACATATTGTGAAGACATATATCACGTGAATATATCGATTTAAAGACATATATTACTTGAATGGAACTAAAATTTCAAAATCTCCTATTTTTACCAATGAAAATAAATTAATTTTTTGTAATGATTGATTTTTTTAATCTTTATCATATTATTTATTTATTTATATTTCACTTAGGTCATTCGAAAACAATATCTCTACTAGTTAAGGGTAAACTTCGTGTTATTGAACTCTACGTACAGACTCTGCATATCAACGAGATTTTTTATCAAATTGTTGAAGTTGTTATTGATGAACATAAATAAAAATTTTGTGATGTAGGGTATATAATATTCAAACACTTTGATTATTATTGTTGCTGTGCCAATATTCACAATGCGAATTCGGCTTCTTCTTGACAATGATGCATAGAATTACTCGTTGTATGCGTGTACGGATCGTGCTATCTATAAATTGAAAAAGCCAACAATATCTTAAAATGAGTGAGTTCAGAAGATTGAGTAAACCTTTGGGATGATCAAGTTTTCAAATTACAACGCTTTAATGTCAAGAAGTGTCTTTTTTATTCTAGACTCAGACGAATGCTTTGACATTGGATGAACAGGATAATTAGTCACGTTTTAAATTTTCTGAATTGGCTATTAAGTCTAAATTCGGATTACCTATGTCTACACCTTTCCACACTAATGTTGTGAATATAATACTTGAAACTGATAACTTAATTAGTACTTGCAAGACTTGGTTTGGTATGTATAAAAGATTATCGACCTCACTGTGACATGTCTGTGACAATTCCTATCGTTTTAAAAACTGACCCGATTCGTCTGATTTAACAGTGAAAACTTTAAACCGGTCAATTTTTTAGTTAAGTTTTTGATCTTTTGGTTTGATTTAGTTTAATAATTTTCGTTGTTAAAAACCGATCTGTTTATTAATTAATTGATCAATTTTTATAAATAAATTAATTTTATTTAACTATTTTTAATTCAATATTATATTTCCAATACATAAAGACAATATTTTTCTATCTTATTCAATCTTTAACTGATTTTATAACGATATTAAATCTTTTAAGTCATAAACTTCTTATCTTATCGATTTAATTTCCATTTTAGTTTTAAAAACATTCATAATTACAATGATGAGGTGAGGGACCTTAAAGCTCGTGATTTATGGGATCAGAACTCCTCTTCCGGTTATGTTATTCCTATCATGTTCTATTAAATCTCATCTACACATTTATGTGGATCCCATATAAATATATGGATGAGATTTAATGAAATAAGATTAAAACAGAGTAACTAAAAAAGAGGAGATGAGGTAATGGTACATACATATATATATATATATATATATAACAAATGGTGCAATCTTCTAGACGAGCGAATCGCTCGATTGTTAGTTCATGAAATTCTAGTTCCCACAGTTTAAAGATGACTAAATCTGATATGAGTACGGAAATATTGGGGCGATGACTTTGATTTTTATTTGTTTTCACATATAAGTAACGTTCATGAGGAGATGGATCTATCCTCTTATGTTCGACACTTGGTTGGACAAATCTTTGTGCCGTGATTCAAGGCAAAATGATGAACTCCAAAAGTCATAATTAAACAATTAAAACCAGTTAGTTGAATCTTCCTTACAAAAATTAAAGCTTAGTATGACAATTCGTTTATGCCTTTTTTTTTTACAAAAAATATGAAATGCCTATTAAAATTTATGAGAATTAAAGTTTAGACCTAAGAATTTTGAATGATGATCGATGTTTTAAAAATTGGACCGGAAATTAAATTGGTAAGACAAGAAGTTTTAATTATTTAATAAATTTTAAAAAATTAAAATATGAGTAAAGAAAGCCGTCTTTATGAATAATTTGAAGTTTAATCAATAAAGAATTGATTTATTTTTATTTATAAAAATGATAATTTACAAAACTATCTAGTTAATTAGTTAATTTGTCAATTTTTAGATCGAATTAATTGATTTTTTCATCATGACATGGAGAAATATAATATCTAAAAATAAAATTTTAAATCTTAAAAGAGATATAATTATTTTACTTCCAATCTTAGAAAATATATTAATATCTTTTATTAATTTAAAATAAATTGAATATATAAAAATACCCTTTGATTAAAACAAAAAAAATTTTAATTTGAAACCGTTATGAAAAATAATAAGTGCAAAAATTGAAACTAATAAGAAAATTATAGATTAATACTTGAATATTCAAAGTAATTAATTAATAAACGGATATATTTTTAATAATAAGAGTTATTAAATTAAATCAAATTAGAAAATATCATTTCAAAATTTTTACTGTTGAGTCGATCTGATTCGTTCTTATCTATAGATAACGCAAAAGAGAATGACTTTGCAGATGGAGAGGGATTCGAAGTTCGAACCCCCTACATTCCTATTCAATACTTCGGTTTTCAAGACCGACTCTTTTAACCGCTCAAACATCCATCCCCTTCATGCTTCGCCTGCCATATCTATCATATCCGCTAGCTGGTTGGTTGGGGGCTTATCTATGTGATTCGTTACGCTTATTTGTGTCTATCGGTAGGTCGAACCAATTCAATTTTTTAACCGTTGCAAATAAGACAATTATATCTTTAAATATTTAAAATAATTAAATATCTTAAAAGGTAAGATAACCTACGACATTTTGTCTGGTTTTTTGATAATATTTAATTTCACAAATGGGAAATAAAGGTTGGACTGATTAAATAATGAGTAATGTAGTACAATGAGAAAGCGAAGTTAGACTCCAAAACACAATAAAAAAAGAAGCTGTTCTGGAAGAAGACGATTCGGTGGTGAGCACGTGCGAAATTAAGATTTTGCACATGATTAAAAAATATATATACGTAAAGCCTGAAAAGTGGAGTTGGGCAATGATCTACTGATGTCGGCCAAACTAAACTAATGTGTGGTCTTGCTCTTCCAGTTCAATTCCAGCTCAGTATCATGCCAATTTGGTCACTTCACTGTCTCACAATTTGATCTTTACTTCTATAATCTATTAATATTAATAAATATTCCTTCCGATTATTTTAATACAAAGGAAAAAGATAAGAACAAGTTCCAAGTTTTAAATAATTTTTAATATTTTGATGTTAAAAATATTAGATTTTATCATTATTGAATTATTTTAAAAATATTACATTTATTAATACCTAATTAATCCTTTTCATTATTATTGTATAAATATTTATCAGTCCATATGGGTTACTCGAAAACATTTTTTTTTACTGTTTAAGGGTAAGACTATATACTATTGACTCTGTGTATCAAGAAAAATTTTAATTGGTTGATGTTGTCATCATCGTTAATATTATTATCGTTGATTTTAAATCAAATTAAAAATTATAATGTTGAAAATATTAATTACTAATTTCAAACTTTTTAAAATATTCAAAATAAATTTGTGTTTTTGATCTTCATCCAATTATATATCTCTCAACTAGAACTTTAAGATTTATTATTATTATTATTATTATAAAGTAAGATAATTTGTAAAGTTGCAACACCTAGATTCCACCAACCATTATTTTCCTCAAGATAATCTGGTCCACTACCATGCAAATTCTTGTCTCCTACATGCTTTTTCTTATCTGTTCCTATCTCTATATTCATATCTATCCAATTGTGGTAAGACCTAAACATTATTGGTCTAATTTTAAAATTAAAAATACATATAATTATTCTTCCTTTTTTAAAAAATAAATTTGTACTTAAATTATATATATATATATAATATTTGAATTTTAATTGATTTTTTTTCTAATTTCCTTCATGATTTATTGCTAACAAAACAACCCTCAAAAGATAAGTGGAAGAGAACCATCACTGAGTCAGCAAAAACATAGAAAGTGCTCAGTCAAAAGCAAACCATATTGTAAGGTAAGATCCAAATGGAAGCCACTAATTGCCACTAAAGCACTGAAGCCAACCAAAAGCAATTATAAATTTCTATGGTGAATATAAACCCAACTCATATCCCTGTAAACTCAACTATAAAGGGTCAGTATCAATTAAATCATCTGCTTCCTTTGAAAAAGAGAGAGTAACAGATATTATACATGTATACTTATGTTTTGGAATTTTGATCTTTTAGTATCTAGGATAAGAGATATAAATTTCCAAACTTCGCATCTCACCCGGATTTCTAATAGGTGTTGTTGTTGTTGTTATTCATAAGAGATATAAATTTATTTAAATTAGGAAATTACAACAAGAATTGAAGAAAATATAAAAGAAGAATAATATTAAGACAAAAATAAATGAAATTATTCTTGTTAAGATTCACCTAATATTTTTAATATTCATTAGTTCTAATACTTTTTAATAATGAAATAAATTATGGTAAGTGACAGTATTTTAATATATTATGATAATAATTACATCCACTTTTTAATTTTCAACTTACAAATTGTATATACAATAATCTATATTTCATACCCTTTATAAGATTTAGAAATTGAAACAAATAAAATTAAAAAATAACACCCAATAGAAATACCGCCGACAAGCAAAGTCTGAAGAGATTCAGTATTACACAGCCTGATTGCTTCTAAAAAAAGTATAATGCATTAAATTGAATGAAAATAACATATAATAATTCACATGCATATATGCTTTATAAAACTTTGGAAAATAATTGATTTGACATATTTGGTTGAATTGAATCATTAAACATAGTAAACGTAATCATACAAATAATTCGTGTGAATGCAAGAGAAAAAGATGACAACAAGATTAATGCCGCGAAGAGCTGCCCCCACCAGAGCTTCTGTGGATGACTCCATTAAAACTCAACTACTGAACTATAAATTCTTTAGATTTTATTATGAAAGTTAATGGTGATGAACAAATCAAGTGCTTGACGTTGCCAATTTGGCTACACCACTTTGCCTATATATATATACCTCTTGATGCTTCTAACTTCATCACACACACATACACTAACACCATAGCCAGAAGAACAAGCTTTTTTTTGGCATATATCTCTATCTTCTACTTCTATCTATCTCTATATATTCCCCTATATTTCACGGTCTTGTGAAAACCATAAACCATCTTGATCCCATCTGTTGGAGAAGATACAAGAAATGATGAACTGTCTACAACGTTGGCCTGAACCGGTGGTTCGAATCCAATCTCTGGTGGAGAGTGGCATAAGAGCTATCCCACAACGTTATGTGAAGCCACAATCTCACAGGCCTACAGGAACATCTTCAGGTTCTGCAACAAATGTTGACATTCCTGTCATTGACTTCCAGGACGTGTTCTCTGACAACCAAAGCCTTCGCTTCGATGCCCTTAAAAGGGTTTCAAGTGCTTGTCGTGAATGGGGTTTCTTTCAGGTGATAAACCATGGAGTGAGTCATGAACTCATGCAGAGAACGAGAGAGGTTTGGCGTGAGTTCTTTAACTTGCCTGTGGAAGTTAAAGAAGAGTACGCGAACAGTCCTTGTACTTATGAGGGTTATGGTAGTCGTCTGGGAGTAGAGAAAGATGCGTGCTTGGATTGGAGTGACTATTTCTTTCTTAATTACATGCCCACTTCACTCCTGGACAAGAACAAATGGCCTGCCATTCCAGCTTCTTGCAGGTAATATGATTGAATCTTTATGATCGAATCTGGTTTTGTTAAGGAATCTGATAAATGGAAGAAAGTTTTCATTTAGGAAAAATTTTGATTCCGTACGTGTTCAAGTTTTTAAGAACATAATTTGAATCCTCTGGCCTGACTTGGTCAACCATGGAGTTTGATCTCCAACTTTTGAACTGCAAGTAGGTATTATTCACGTGTTGCTTACTTGCTTCGCTTGCTTCTTACTTTGACTGATTATTTATTTAGTACTTTTCACCTGTCCATGTTTGCGTTATGAACAACGCGTACGTGTCGGCGCCTTAAAAAAAAAACAAAATTGCATGCATGCACATGTCGAATAACAAAAGGTTAATTTAATCGAGACTCAACAACAACTAAGACTCTAATATCTTCCTCTATGACGAAAAGGATTTTTTAATTTGGGCTTGAATTAGAAAAACAAATCATAAAATCTTCCACTTGCAGGGAATTGGTGTCAGAATATGGAAAGCAAGTTGTTGAACTTGGTGGCAAGTTGATGAAGGTGTTCTCCACAAACCTTGGACTTGAAGAGGACTACCTTATAAAAGCTTTTGGAGGAGAGGACAATATTGGTGCATGCTTGAGAGCTAATTCCTATCCAAAGTGTCCTCAACCAGAACTTACATTAGGCCTCTCATCGCACTCTGATCCTGGTGGGATGACCATTCTCCTTCCTGACGAAAATGTGGCAGGTTTACAAGTTCTCAAAGGTGGTAGCTGGATCACTGTTAATCCAGTCCCTAACGCCTTTATCATCAACATAGGAGACCAAATTCAGGTCACACTTCTTTTTCCTCGTCAAATTATTCACTCGACTAGATGAATCTACCGATATAAAACGAATTCCTCATTGGGACTAACAAGACCTAATGATTTCATGTTATCCTACAGGTTCTGAGCAATGCTATTTACAAGAGTGTGGAACATCGAGTAATTGTCAACTCAGCACAAGATCGTGTGTCTCTTGCCTTTTTCTACAACCCTAAAGGTGACGCGCTCATTGAACCTTGCAAGCAACTTGTGACTGAGGACAGGCCAGCACTTTATCCTCCCATGACATACAACGAATACAGACTTTATATGAGGACAAAAGGTCCTTGTGGGAAGCAACAAGTTGAATCTTTAAGAACATCTAGATAACTTTTCTTTTCTTCCAAGAATGTATTGATGTTGATCCAATACCCTCTCATCTACTCAACTTCCGTTTGCTGTTGATCAATAGTTATTGTAGTCATACGCTAAGCCTGTCTAGATCAACAATTATTGCACAAAACAGGGCCTCTGAGGGGGTGAAGTTTGAAGCAATTCACAAGTTGCTTTTATCATTCAAGTAATGGCCTTGCCCGATGTTGGGTATATTGTCAAATCATGCGATGAAGTTGTATTGTAGTTGTTCTACAACTTGTAGCCAATATGTAACACTTGCCTTGCCAATTGAAGAAAGTAAACGAATGATTTGAATTAAGATAAGGTCTGAATTATAAATGAGATTCCTTTTTTCTTCTTCATAGCACGTGAAAGTTCAGCAATTGCACTTGTTATTTCAGGAAAAAGAAAATAGATGCACTAGTTGCTGAAAATAAAAATTATCAGAATCATTAACTTATGAAATAATTTAGGTTAATTACAAAAAAATCAAAATTTACTCGATTTTACAATACTAACTCAAACTTTCAAAAATATTATTAAAATATTTAAATTTTCAATTTTTAAAAAAATATGCGAACGTTAAGTTCTCTGTTAATGTAAATAATGTGTAGAGATGACAAATTTTAGCCCATAAGCCTAAATTTAGTTATTTTAATAAAACGACCTATGGGTCAAGCTCAGACTCAAATTGACAACAACATCATTTTACTCAAAAAGAGTTGAGCCTTGAATAAGACTAAATAACATCGTTTTACGTGTGTCTAATGGTATTCTCTATCCTAAAATTCGATATCATTCCCTTCAAAAGAGCTAGCTTGATGATATTTGCATGTACGTATAGATAGAGATGACAATAAGTTGAACAATAAGCTAACCCCTCGTGAATTTTTTAAAATAAAATTTTAAAAATTAAAGATAAAGAATAATTTATTTTTTAAAATTAACTTCGAGTCTGACTATTCAAGCTCAGACTCAGACTTACTCGAGACTTCACTCTTTTAAGTAAAATAATATTATTTTACTTCAAAATAAATGAGTTTCAAGTTAGTCTAAACCTAAACCTTACTTATAAATGTACCTATTAAAAATAACTAAATTTAGATTACGTGCTAAAAATTGCCATCTCTATGTATGGTCAAATTAAGCAAAGTACGGGCTAAGAAAAGTTGCCATATTTTGCATCTCTAGTCTGGTTGGAAATTTAATGAGCCCTCTGTTGTTTGTGGCTTTGTCACTGTCACATGTCCATCTACCAAACCCACGTTTCTTTATGGACATCTACTTTATATGGAAAGATGCTATCAAATGGTTGTTCATGGAGAGCGATAGGACATTAGGTTAAGGTAATAGCTAGTGTTGCATTACACCGCCGAAGAAGGCTGTTGTAGACTTGTAGGAGGACACCAAATATGACTTGGACGTACCACCCTTCTTTGTTGCCTTGTTCAAAACGTAACATAGTAAACAGACACAAAGAGGGCACACGTTTAAATCAAGCTTAAACACTGACATATTGAGTTTTGACACATAGCTCCTTTGGGGGGTTATGGAAATAGTGGGTCGGTAGTAGTTATCATTGGGCACACCCAATTCCGAATCCGGCTCCAAATACGAATGGTCCTTGACTATATATATATATTTTATTTTAGACAACTAGAAACAAACGTTGTTTAAAAAAAAAATTTGAATTTTAGATCGGGTTAGATAGGATCAGGTTACCTGTAATCTGAGTTCGAAAACTTAAAATTTTTTAAAAATTTCAACCCTAATCTAAAATCTGGTCAAATTCGTTAATTTCGAATCGGACTTAGCTATAAATGGTTTGCCGTCTCTAATAGGTAGGAAATTTTAAATTTTGGATCAAGTTAGATAGGATCACGTAACCTGAGTTCGACTATGACCTGAAACTTAAATTTTTAAAAAAATTCAACCCTATTCCAAAATCAGGTCAAACCCATTGATTTCGAATCGGACTGAGCTATAATTGTTTTGCCTTCTCTGATAAGTAGGAAAATTTAAATTTGGATCAAGTTAGATAAGATCAGGTTACCTGAGTTTGAGTATGACTCGAAACCTAAAAATTTTTTAAAAATTCAACCCTAATCTAAAATTTGGTCAAATTCATTGATTTCGAGTTGAATCCAGCTATAAATGGTTTGCCTTCTTTGATAAGTAAGAAGTTAGTTTAGTTTGTTTGTTTTTTATTTATGTGTTTGCTTTTAAATTCAAGAAAAAAAATTGTTTGTTTAAATTTATGATTTCTTTTTAAAACTTTAGTTAATTTCTTTCAGTTTTTATAAATTATGAAAATCATAAAAAATGATTTTGTTTTTTTAATTTTATAATATAATTTACTATCAAATAAGTATATATTATTTAATTATTTAATATTAGTTATTAATAATAATTATAAACAATTTAATTTACTATCTTATTTAATTATTAAAATTTAATTATTAAAAATAAATATTAATAATTTAATGCGATAACTTAATTCAAAATTTGTTTTTACCAAAAAAATTTAGTGTAAGTTTTGAATTTAAAAAAAATTAATTGTATTTAATAAATATAATTAAAATTTAAAATATCTTCAAAATTATATATTTAAATAAAATTTACTTCAATAATTAAACTTTATTAAAAATCAATATTAATTTATAAATGAAATTTAATTATTTATTTTAATAAATATAATAATTTTCACTAATAACTTCTAATAAATATTATATGAAAGATTAAAATAAAATTTATTTATTTAACTTATTAATAAAATAATTTATCTTTAAATTTTATATAATATGTAATTATTAGACATTAACAACCAAACAGATTTTTGTTTTTATTTAAAAGCAAAAAATAAAAAAATAAAAAAAAACTAAAAGCTAAAAAAAGAAGAAGTGAATAACAATGTTAGGTTCCTAAGAGGATCATAAGAAATTACATAATTAAAGTATAAAAATCTTTATAGATGGTGTTATTAGTGATAAAAATGTCATTTTGTTATTAAAATTCAAACCACTTATCTTGTGAGACTTAATCCTTAAAAGTATTTTTGGAAGCTAATTATGAACATTAGTAATGTTCTTACCTTTGAGTCAAGCAATGCTTCTTCCTCTTTCAATTGCAACTTAATTTCTGAGTTAATTACACTGAAACATTTTATTATTTTACTTTTTCTTAATTTCAAAATTTATATTTTATTTTATTCTAAAGAAAATAAATCTATTTAGCCACCATAATCTTTATCAGCATACAAGACCAAATCATCTTTTTGAGTAGTGAATTTTGAGTTTTCATGTCATTTTGATGCTAAAAACATAATCACCACATAAACTATTACAACTACATTAATCTTAATGTAATAGCATTTCCCTTTTATTAATAAGAGTAAAAAAAACTCACAATCATATATAAAGAATAAGTATTTGGATTCATGTAAAGTATAATAACATGTTCCATTAAACAATATGTCAGTACAAGGTTAATATATAATCCTCTCGACAATATGATATCAAGTAATTTACATTTTCCAAAACCTTGAGCTTATAATGTATTACGTAGTACGAACCTTATTACGTACCCTGGATCATACATGAAAGGGTTAAAAATGAAGAAAATGCAAAATATTTTATTTCGGTTTCATCTCTGATTCCGACGCCCATTCTGAGTTCCAAACAATCACAAATCTCCCAAGACCTTTACGGAAAGTATTTCCTGACACGAGGTCTAGGTTTTTCTACAGTTTTTTCAATACTTAAGTTTTCTTAACCGGTTAGAAAATCTTATATTTACGATTGATATGAGCAACTGCAGGAGACTATAACCTATTTATATAACTTCCATATTGAGCTTCTCCATTACAAGTCCGATATGGACCAGGTCCACACTAAAAGAGATCTATTTTCTATCTAAATTTTGACCCATTAATCTAGATAATTTATTTGGCCACTTTATTACCCTTATTTAGATCAAATTATTTAAGTTAACTGATAATTTATTGAAAAGTCAAAATTACAATTAATAAATGTCAACTTTATAGGAAAATAACAAAATTGCCTTTAGGGGCAAATTTGTCTAACATATAATTGTAAGCACCATGTCTTATTTGATAATTCTGTTAGGAATCACCTTTAGAATTTGTAGATTTTTTAAAGCAGCTTCTCTACTGAATAAAGTTGCATACTACTAGATTTCCCCAGATTCCGCGTATTAGCAAAATTTTTACTGGGTTGTTGTCGTTTAAAATTTGTAGTTTAGGTGGGATTAAAAAGCAAGATTAACATTTTTTAAGACAAGATCCAAACTTTTAATAGAATTTTTATATTTTCCCAATAAATTAATTACATTTTTTAGTATCCATCACCCAAACAATTACAAAATAAATTTGTTATTAACATATTAAAAACCAGAAAATCATTGGTTTAAAAGATAACAGTTTTTGTATTTATCCTAAATACTAACTAAAACCCATTTCAGATTACAACCGTGTTGTGACTAATCAATATTATTTTATAGTTGAATTGAATAAGTTGAAACTATTAGAGTTTGACAATTAGGGTGTCTTAGTATTAAATTATGTATAACCTAATTGTACATTAACATAGCTAGACTTGGAATTGGGATTTCCAAGGTCCAAGGAAGACTACTTTCTTAGGCAGTCTACAACAGATATATAAGTCCAAACCAACAAAACGCAATCAAAATGAGTTCACAACTATAGGACAAGACATAGTACTTGGGAATGTTATGGTAATTTGTCATGTTAGTTCATTTTGTCTTTTTTAGGTTGAAATTTCATTTGAAGAAAATAAAAAGGATTCTTTTCCCTTAAATTTGTGGTTTAAACGCTCCAAATTATGTTGGAGTTAAGGTGAAATAATTTTATTTAATTCATTCAAATTAATATAAGTAATGATAACATAGAAGTAATGTTCTAAAAATCAAACCAGAAGTTAAAATGACAAAACAAAAAGTTTAAGGTTTAAAAGTTCAACCGGTATTAAAACGTCATAAACCCAGTTATAAATTTAATATAATTAAATAAATTGAAAATAATTAAAACCCAGTTAAAATTTTAATAAAATTTTAAAAAATTGAAAAATAATTGAAGAAGACTATTCTTATTTATAAAAATTAAAAATTTATTTAAAAAATCTTTTAAATAACATTAGTAAGTTTATTTTGAGTTATAAAAATTAACTACGAGACTAAAAGGTAATAATTGATGACACGTTTCCTCAAATCCACAACTACAGACAAATAATACAAGACAAGAACAGGATTCTAAGTTTCTGATTACAAAGTTACGTTGTTTACTTTTAAGATTCTAATTCTTAAATGATCGTTATGACCAACTCGGCTCATTAAAACGACCAAAAGGAGGAAGTTTTAGTTATTATGGTTTTTAGTTTCATATTTTGTCATTATTTCTATTATATTTTATTAAATCTTGTCCATATATTTATGTAAATTTTACATAAATGTATGGATGAGATTAAATAATTCAGAATTAGAATTACGTAATTGGAACAAATAATTAGATGTGTCAATTTGATGATATTTGTTAGGAATAAGATTAAATTAGAGTATTTTAAGTGATATTTTTCTTCTAATTAGGGTTGGTATTTTTGTGTCGAATTAGGTCCGACTTAAGGATAACAAATTAAAATTGGATTGAATGAAGTTCTAGTTGTGTTACGATTATGAAAAATCAGTTTAATTTGATTCGAGTGATTCAATTCAATTCAAGTAAAATATCATCGATTTGTTATTAATGGTTTAGCAGAGATGGCAAAAGGGGCCAACCCGATTTTGGCTCAGGTTGATCGGGCCAGAGGTCAAGGTCAGGCCAGGCCACGGACTAAGGTCGGGTAAGTAAAAAATGACGTCGTTTTGAAAGTTTTTCTTAAAACCGGCCTGCTTGTGGCCCATCGAGCCACAAATAGGGTCTAGTCAGGGACAGCCTGAGCTCGGCCCGGCCCATTAACATTTATATGGTTTAAGTAATTATTAATATTAGTAAAAAATATTATTTTTGTAAAATAATAATTTTATTATGACAAAATGAAGTATTTGATGGGAAAATACAAATTAAGTTACAAGCTGAGTACTCTTGCATCTCGGTAACAAAACATCATGGCTGATAGCAAGCCATAGCTCGATTAGAAGAGAAAGAAGTTGTTACAAACATGTCACACATCATATAATTGTGAGATTACGTTCTTATTCTTAGTAACAATTAGGGGATGCTCTGGTTGCTTTCGAGATCTTTCAACTTCAGAAAATCTGTGCATCAGCTCCTTTGAAATGACCCTAAAACCACCAGGTATCTCTAACAAATTCTTTTATTGCAGACATTATTAACAGAGAGTGCCACGAATATTCTTAGAAGAAGCTTGGCACAAGAGGGTACGAACATGTCATCATGTTCCACTGAAAGTTGATATCGTTTGTGGGGTATGAGAATTTGGCATCTCTTTGAAAAACCGTACCTTGATTATAAGGAATTGGGTTGAATGATTCAAGTTTGTAAAGTGGTTCAATATCGTTCTTGATCCTAAGCTTCTTAAGAGCTTGGAAGCTTTCCTGAGACCGTATTTCAGTTCTGTTGTCACCTTCTGATTCAGACTCAAACTCTCTCGCTATGGATTCTGATTCTTCACACAGAGATGGCAGCGAAAGAGGAGAGAAAGGCTTGCTTGGCTTGGGAATTGCTGTTCGGTTTCTACGCTCCTCAACAATCGTCTCCAGGAATCTCCTTTGTGCTTCAATCTTAAGTTTCAGGCTCTTCTGAACCTGGTAATATTTCTCAATATGATCAGTATAAAGTTGACAAGAAATTACAGAAATATAGATTTAGGTACCTCAAGTTGGTCACTGAGTCGTCTTTGTACTTCCATCTGCATTTGTAATGCCTCGTTAAGTTGAGCACCTCTGCAGGAATAATTCTCGAAATCAGGATCTAACTCGATCATTCACCAACCAATGTACATAAGAATCTGAATCTAGAGAACAATCAAAATTTCAAGCACTTACGAAGTTGCACTGAAGTTTGGTAATAATTCTGATATACTTCTCCTCTCAAACCTGCTTCCTGCAGAAAATATAGCGTAAAATAAGCTAAAACAAGAGAAACAGATGAATAAATCATTGAATATTATAAGAAAATAATGAAATGTAAGGTAGTTTAGGCTTACTGTTGGGTGTTTCAGGAATAAACTTCGATATCCTGTATTTCTGTTGAGGAATTTTGTGAAAATAACAAAGGATTAGAATCGCCATGATTCCATGAAACAGGAAAGTAATGTTCTTTGATGGTACCTGCAAGTGGCTCTTAACATGGTAGATCGTCAGACCTGGAATGCCCATAGCTCTCAAAATCCCCTTCGGTTTTGCCCCTGGAAATTCCAATTCAAACAAAATAATCAGTTCTCAGGTTCCTGATGATCAAAAGAAACCTGTCCTGATGATCAAAGAACTCACTGTCAGGACCACCAAGTTTGTTGACCGCCTCTTCAAACCGATCATGCAGTTCTTGTGTCCAACGTAAACGCTCTTTACCTGAGCCATCGGAGCGACTGGAAGCCATAATCGTAAAGAAAAAGATGGTATATCACAAAAATGGCAATGCCTCCAAGCAATGCACGATTAAATGACGATCCTGAAAGGTATTATAAAGAGACGAATCCGAACTGCGTAGGGAAAAAGATCACTGTTGAAGGCGATCATAACAAGGTTATTATTACAAGACCCCACTTACCAGGTAATGCTTCATATTGTCGGTATAAACCAAAGTTTCTGCAAAGTCCACAAATTGATTATCGTACTCAAGGTTGGAGCTAAAACGTTAAACACAGTCGGGACAGCTTACAGACAAAATGTTCTCTATCTGTCGATAAGTGGAACCTCCTGTCTACGACAAATTCCTAGTAATCATCGACTTTAACCACATTGGTCCAATCCTATTAGTTTGGATCAGGCTTTTGATGTAGCTGATGTTACATTACATAGCTGTTTGATTCAAGATCCAATCAAAGATACTAATACTGTGGTTCAATCTCTGGGACTTTTTAACAATTTAGCCTTCATAGCCGCCGAACGAGCTCATTTTCTTTTGATATCAGGCTTACCCGCCAAAAGAGCAGTCATATCAGACCCAACCAAGAGTTCCTGATGGAAGTAGACTTTCTGCACTCCTTCACTTCTGCTCACTCTGATCTCCTACTCCCAAGTTGCTGCTACAACTTTTGGAAGCTGATGCTCACTTCAGAATATAAAGCTTCAGGGAACTTAAAGCAAAGCTTCAAATCTGCACTTTTGAAA
>JAOSBN010000004.1:39165541-39181060 GCA_027563595.1 Erythroxylum suave | reverse complement strand
CCAAGTGCCATTTTCCTCTATTGCTTTCATCTCTTCATCCATTGGACCTTGCCACACTCCTTGTTTAATTGCTTGGTTGTATGTCTTTGGTTCAGCCTTTGCAGACATGGCATATTTGGATATCATGTGTGCATCTTCTAGTTCTTCTTCCTTTGCATTGTCATACCTGAAATCAAACAAAGGGTTACTTTCATCATAAATAGAGGCCAAATCCCTCTCCTTGTGAGCACTGTCGGAGGTGGACAATTCCTCCTGAGGTGGTGACCTCAATTCCTCTCTTCTTGGAGCTGTGTCATCTTCAAAATCAAGTACAACTTCTTCAAGTAATCCATCACGTCCTGTGCTGGCTGTGTCTTGTGATTCCAGCTAAGTTAACTCCATTTGAAGTCGTCTGTCTACTAAGTTTATTGAATTGTCTCCATCTTTCAATTCTTGAAATGCATCCTCTTATATACTCTCATCTGCTTCTGGTTCAAATACTGGCATTTCAACTCTAACTCCTCCTGACTTCTTGACTATGGGCTCTCCCCATCTCCATCCTTCATTCTCATCAAACTTAACATCTCTAGACACAAACATTTTCTTAGTTTCAGGGTTGTAAATTCTATACCCTTTAGATTCTGCACTATATCCCATCATTACTCCTTCCCCTTGCTTTCTCATCTAACATAGTTCTTTTTGGTTCAAGAATGTGCATGTAAGCAACACATCCAAATACCCTTAAATGATTCACCTTCGATTTAATGCCAACCAAGCTTCAAATGGTGTTTTCTCCTTCAAAGCTCTAGTCTTCATTCTGTTTTGCACATAAACAACAGTAAAACATGCTTCAGGCCAAAAACTCCTTGGAACCTTCATTCCAAACATCATAGCCTTGGCCATTTCCACAATTGATCTATTCTTCCTCTCTGAAACTCCATTTTGCTGAGGTGAGTAAGCAACTGAAAACTGATGATAAATTCCTTCCTTTTCGAAGTAATTCTTCATTTCATTTGAAATGTACTCCCCTCCTCTATCACTTCTCAAGCATCTCAACTTATTTCCACATTGACCCTCAGCTTCAGCCCTCCATACTTTAAACATGCCAAATGCTTGATCTTTACTCTTCATGAAGTAGATCCACGAATACCTTGACACATCATTAATGAATTCCACATAATACCTACTCCCACCAACAGATGGTGTCTCCACTAGTCCACAGACATCAGTGTGCACCAATTGTGACTTCTCTGTGGCTCTCCAATCACTTGCTGGAAAAGGTAAAACATGGCTCTTCCCTTTTGCACAAGCTTCACACACTGATTTTAACTTACCGCTCAATTGTGGTAATCTATAAGCCAAACCTTTCTTCTACATATCAATTCCACCTCTGTCAATGAGAGAGCAGCAAATGCTCCATCCACTTCTTGCATTTTAATCTTGAAAACTCTATTAATCATTGGAACTTTATGCATTAGTTCACCTTGTTCATTGAAACTCCTGCACATTTCATCTTCAAAATACACCTTATACTTCCTCTCCAATAGCTGACCAACACTGATCAAGTTCAGGAATGTAATACACTTCATCTAGGATTGTATTTCTAGCCTTTGTAGCTAGTTCCATAACCCCCTTCCATGATACTGGTACGATCTCACCATTTCCAATCTTCACTATTGCATTTATATTTGTGTCTTTCTTCACAAATGCCCCTCTTCTTCTTGTCATGTGGTTTGAACATCCACTATCCACTAGCCATTCACCTTCTCTCCTCCTTTGCTTCAGCTGTCATTATTTCTAGTTTTATGACAAGCTTCCACTACAAATACACTTTTCTCTATCACTGGTTTTTTCTGTTGCTTTGCTAATCTTTGATGAACTAGGCTGATTGTTTGGAGGGTTAGCTTGGAGGTTTGGACTGGTTTATGAAAGTTGTTGGGAAGAGGAGTTATTCACATGATAGGCATTTTGTGGCTGTTGGCTTAATGTTTGTGTATGGATCGAATGGTATGGCATTTGGTGAATATAGGCTGATTGGGATGCATATGGTTGAGTTGTTTGTAATTGAGGTGAATAAGCTTGAGTCAATGAAGGCTGAGAGGTAAATCGTGGTGGATATGATGCATTTTCAGAATTTGCATCATAGTGAGCTTGGTAAATTTGTGATTTAGGAACATTTTGGCAAGGCTGAGGTGGAATTGGTTGACTTGATAAAGTAGCTTGCTTTTGTAAGGGATGGATTGGTGGTGGTTTGCCAAAGATGGGGCTTTGAGGATTTTGTTGCTCATTCAACAATTTTTCATAACACACCCTCTTTGAATGTCTTCTTTTTCTACAATATATACAATCCACATTTTCATTCCAAAAACACTCTTCAGCAGCATAATTGTTTTTCCTACAGAACTTACAACTTGGAAACATTCCTAATCTTGAAGTTCTGGAACCACTTTGTATTTGGTTTGAATTATTCCCAGCATATTGGTTTGTAGCTTGGTAATTTTGAGGATGATTCATGTAAGGTAGTTGATGAGGGAATGGTGTTTACGGATACATTGGAGGTAACTGATATTGCATTTGGTTTTGATAAGACTGGTTTTGAGGGAATGAGATTTGGTAAGGATTTTGAGTGTTTTGAGGTTGGTTCAGTAAATGTTGAGGCATATGAGGATGCACAACATTTGATTCTGGATGGTTTTGGGTTTGATGTTGAGTATGGGTGAGGATTGGAGGGTTTTCAGGCACTTTGAATCGTTCACCCTTCAAGGCATATTCCTATCCTTCCCTTCAGATTCCATGTTTCTCTTCATGCATCTCCAGCACATTAAACACTTGCTCCAATGTCACAAAACTTGGATCATTACTGAATTGCTATTCTACAGGTGCAATACGTGCTTCAAATCTCGAAGGTAATCTGCTCAAAAACTTGTCCACTAATCTATCAGTACTTGTATTTTCTCCAAACTCCTTCAGCTGTTGAACCAAGTTCATGAATCTGGTTTTTGCAGCTCCCACATTTTCTTCATCCTTCATTAAGAAGTTTTCAAAGCTCCTCATTACAGCCTGCTTCTTTAACCTCAAAGACTGAGTTTAGCCCACATACTCAAGCTTCAATGTTTCCCACAATTCTTTAGCACTTTTGCAGCCAGCATATCTCAACAAAATTGTCTCACTCACTGCTGACCTTAGGAAGACAAGAGCCTTGAAGTCTTTGTCCCTGTCCTGCCTAAATTTTGTTAATTGCTGGTCTGTTAGTTCTGACCTTCCCTCAACTTCAATCACTCCTTCATTCACCACATCCCAACATTCACACATTCTAAGACAGTCCTCAACTCTAAAAGCCCAAGCTTTGTAATTTTCACCAGTTAAAACAGATATATTAGCTTGCACACTTTGCAGATTCATCATGGGAAAGCTTATACCTGATATGATTTTGGTTCAATCCAGGTTGGTGATCCGTGTAGCTCCGATACCACTATGGAAAGTGAGAGCAGGACTCCTTACACTTCACCAGAAAGGCCTAAACTTCAAGTCTTCTCCAAGCATTAGTCTCTATAGCACTTCAGCAAAGATGAACTGAGCTTCAAGTGTCTCTTCCAGCAGCACTTGAACTGAGCTGATTTGCTCCTAATGGAAAATACTTCTACAGAAAAGCAATATTTTGCTTATATAGACTGAATGTACTATCTATAAATGTCACTCTCGGTTAACAATGTATGTATCTCTCAAGTGTTTGTAAGAATTCGAAAGGAACAGTATTTGTAAGATCTTGATGAATGAAAGCTATGAGATTTCAGAAAATGGAAATTTGCACTTTCAAATTTGTTTCTTTTCCATTCATTGAACTTTCTAAAACATAACTCTCTACACACACACTCATAATAACTCAGAACCAACACTAAAAGCAAGAAAAATTCATATGAAACAGAAGAAGTGAAGAAGATGGTTTTTTTCTCATAAAAATGTTGTAACTGATACATTAGTGTTCTGGAGCTTTTCAAGTTAGCTCTCACACACTTTTCTTGCCTAGTTACACCGGCTCACTATGAAAGATAAAAAACAGCCAATGAGTAAGATTTTGACAAGTATCTTACTTTCATTGGTTCAATAAGTACAAAAGTGAAATGTTGGCTGATACATTAACACAAACTGACAATGAGATTTCCTAATGATTTAAAGCTGCAAAAAGTAAAAAAGACAAAAGATGCTTAATGCTTGATGCTGATGCTCGACTTCACTAGCTTGATTTCATTTAATGACAATTGTTACTTTGACTTGTGTTCTTCAACTTCATTGACTTGCAAGATTTCTCTTCAGTTGCTTCAAGTTTTTGCTTCGGCTGATGTAAAGTGGTTCATGTAAAGTCAGCTCACAATTGCTTCACATCTCTGATTCTTCATTCTTCAGCCTTTCATTGCTTGTAGCTCCATTGTTTTCACTTATCTTGCATTGATCTTCATTCATACTCTAATTTTCAACCATTCAGATTATATTCTTTGGATCCAAGCATTTTTGAATTGCTACAAAGATCATCATCTCTAGCTTCCTCTTAAACACTGAAAACTTGTTCTTCATTTTGCTCCTCTTCTTCACTTTCACTGAACTTGCAAATTCCTCCACAAACTTCAGTATTTCAAGCTGCATGAAACAACACAAATCAACAGCAATTGCCTTTTAAAACAACCTTGCATTTGATCTGAGGGTCTCCAACGGTCCCAACTCCTTCTTGTTGACTCTTACCAATATGGTAGCCTATTAAGTAGTTCATTTGCAGATTACCCCTCATAAATAGTTATCAGAATCAAGCATCTTGAGAAGGTAAGATCATAAGCAGCTCCAAACTGTTCAAGGGGACGAGTTGGAAATCAGCATCTTGATCTTTAATATTACAAGGAGTCTCGAGAAATCTTTAATATTAGACTTGGTGTTGAGAAGTTTATAAGAGAATTTCATTAATGATGGGTGTGAGTAAGGATGGCAACCGGGCTCGGGCTCGAGCTCGAGCTCATCGCCTTGCCTAATCTTTGATATTAGAGAGAGTCCTGAGAAGTTTATAAGCGAATTTCGTTACATTAAAGTGTGTGAGTTGAGATGGCAATTAGGTCCGGGCCTACCCAATCTTTCCTCATCTCGGCCTAAGTTAATAGCCCAAGACTAATTTTTTAAAAAGTCGGGCCTCAGGCCTATGCTGGACCCTTACATACAAAAGACATGATTAGGTATTTTTAAATTTTAAAAAATGGGTCAAGCTTAGTCAGGTTGAGGCAAGCCGGAGTTAGGATTGACCCGTTGTTATCCTTACGTATAAACATGAATCCTTAATATATTGTGTACTTAAGAAATAAGTTGCTAAATGTTAAGTTATATTTAAGTAATTAATATCAATAAGAGAACAATTAATCTATTTAAGTTTCCAATTCATTTATGACAAAGAATAACAACACTCAGAAGAAATCTCACAGAAATGCGAGGTCTCCAGTAGTATGTAATTTTACCCTTAATTAATAGAGAGACTTTTTCTAAATGACTGACACAAACGAATCTTTTCTCCCGTTAAACAAAGAGAAATAATAAAATTTTCAAGTGAATTTGGAAAGTCGAATTAGTCAAATCGATTAATTTATTAATTTTACGATAAAAACTTTAAATCAATTAATTTTTCAATTCAATTTTTAAGTTACGATAAAAACTTTGAACCAATTAATTTTTCAATTTAATTTTTAACTTTTAATTTAATTTAATTTGATATGTAATTAAAAACTAATTAATTGATTAATTAATCAATCAAATTTTGTAAATTAACCCGTTTTATAAATCAAAATAGTCTTCTTTTTTAATTAAACCTTAAATTTTCCAAATTTAAATTTTGACCCATTTTGTAATATAATATTAATTAACCCTTTTTAACCCTAAATCCCTTTTCGTTTAACTTTCAATTCAGTTTTTCAAACATTGAAAAAAAGAAAAATGTAATTCTGCGTATTTGGACAATGAATCCACAATTGAGCCTTTTAATTTCCACTTCAAGATTAAACAAATGCAAAGCTTTCAGGTGATTTGAAAGATAACAGTCCGAGCTCATCAGGAAAATATGCAGCCAATGACAGAACCTGCCAGAAGATCATTCCTGGTCTTGGAAAAGAATGTCAATACAAATTACATAGGTCCCAAGCAAAAGAAACTGTAGTTCTCTCTGGTGGAACTAACATACATTTTACAAATGCACTGCTCTATACCATTTATTTCAACTTGTTCGCTTAACCATGTTTACAAACTCACTTCGTCTACCTTGTGATATTCCGACTGTTGGCATCTTCGGAATGAGCAGCAGTTCCCCTTAACAGCCATCCGGCTTATCGATCAAAATTGGGGCCTGCTTCCGACTACATTCCCATCCCACAGTCACATTGAGTTTATAGCATGCTAAGTTCAAATCCTGGAGAAAGTTGGGAAATCAGGATGGTTATACCAGTTTGGCTTGGCCGGTACTCCTGCAAGCATAACAAGTGGGTTTGACCAAATCTTTTCAGCCGGGTGTGTCAGCTAGCAGTAGAAGATTCTTTGGACTTCTCCGTAAGAAGCTCCTTCTCCGTTTTGTTTGTATCCGCAGTTTGAGCTTGGCTAGTTGATGTTTGACTTGAAGCCTGTGGATCTGTAGCTATCCCCAGAGCCACCAAAACAGACCTAACATGCAGGAAACAAAATAAGAAGTCTTTAGTCATACAGAAGTTGAGACACATGACTTCCAAAATCAGGTTCCGGTTATCCAGAGAAAAATTCATTTCTTGTGACCTTGGGAGTGAAGATTTAACGTTTGGCTGGCTGGCGTGAGCAACCAAAGGAGCTTTCAGTGCGGGAGTTCTATTCAGTGCATTTTCCAGTTGTGGTGGAGGTAACTGTAAAGGCCAAATGGATATAAATTGGGTAAGAAAGCTTTGTTAAACACGTCATGACCGAGAGAAAAAGGAAGACAAAAACAGAAACAGACTGCAAAAGGTACAAATCTCCCTGTATGACCCCGACTTCTATATGAATACCAAACATAAACATTGAATATCTAACAATTCAAGTACAAAGCCAAATTCCTGGTAACAGAAGTTTGACAGGTGAAAACCTTCAGTTTCTAAATATTTCTATGGAATGCTCCTGGCCTATCATAACTGCATGAACTAAGTAGATGTGTAAAGTCCTGATAAAGCATACCTGAAGTAACACGCCAAATGAATGAGGCTTTGTCATTTGTGCACACTTTACAAATCCAACCCACAACTTTGGATACTTCCAGATCTGTGACAGCAGCCTACCAGATCAACTATGAATCGATTGAATCAAATTGAACTGTATTTGAGTTTAAAAGTATGAAAATTCACCTGTTTGCTAACCAGACGAGAAAGGATCTCCATTATAAATTCTACCTGAAGCAATAGTAACTTAAAGAGTCAACTGTGGCAGAAAAGCAAACCTTATAATGGAAATTTTATTTGAAAGACCATCTTTTCATGTTCCATGGAAGTAGATAGCATATCCATTTTACTGCATTAATCATCTCTAACTTATTGCTTTATCATGAATTGAGCAAAGAAACTACTGATTCTTCTAGATGTAAGAAGTTGTTTTTCATTATCAGTTGCAGATTTCCTACCAGTGCAGGAAAAGCACCAATGGCTTGTAATACAGTCCGCATGAATAATAAAGGAAGAGGAATCTGTTCAACCTGTAAGATGGAATCTCATATAAATATGAAGTCAGATGTCATTAATAATTAACTGATCGGACAGAAACCTCAGGATAGAACTGACCAACTGATTCAAGACTTTTGCTAGAACTTGTTGAGTGAATATCTGCCGTTGCTCAAAACAAGCATTACATGCATCAGTAACCTGAATGTTCAAAAACAAGTCTCAGTTATGTACTTGTTCAAGTTCATAGAGTTTAACAAAAGAAGAAAAGAAGGGTGGGGGCATACTTTCTTCAAAGGAATTCCATCTCTGTCAGGATCAATCCCATGAATAACTATCAACACTTCAGCTGGAGTAAGGACTGGTTGAGACCCCTGCCACAAATTAGCCACTTTGACTTAAAAATATTAAAGAAAGAAAGAAAGAAAGCACTATATAAACTCGGAGCACATTAATTTTGTTCTTCCACATTCTATATGTGAAAATCAACCATTCTGGATGTCTTATCCAACTTGTGTGAACAGTTCATATGAGAGGGTGTATATAAGTCCAAACACCATTCTGCCAAAGCAAGTAGTTAACTCAAAGGAAATAATTAACGCATTAAAGCTAAAATGATTTCATTGGCCTTCGTTAAATTAAATTTCATTTTACAAACCATAAATAAATAAATAAAAGATAAATTATAACAATAAAGAAGTGAAATCTTGCACAGAAGAACAACAAATAAGGGTCCTCCTCCCAACAACTGAAAACAACAATCAAAATAATAATGATAACAACAATAACAACAGCAATATGTAGAAAAAGGAATAAATCTTCTGTTCACATGTCAAAAACAAGTGATGTGACTATTGGGCACTACATAATGGCTTGAAATATAAGATACTCAAGCCACAGCCAGTTCTCTGATGTTGAAAAGGAAGAAAGAATACCTGCAGTATGCGTGAAAGTGTGAGTTGGAACTTATCTGGAGGAAGATTCACAAGATGAGGAAAGGTCAGCAAAACCTGGAAAATGTGTTATTCAAACAATTACTAGTTGTAAAACACAAGAACGAGCTCAGTAAAGAAACTGGAATGAACATGGTGCATGAGAAGAAGTTTATTCCCAAATACGAAAAGAAAAGAAGTTCTGGGCAATGATTTAAAAGTATACCTTAAGAAAATATGAAAAATAAAGAAAACAGATATACCTTAAGAAAATATGAAAAATAAAGAAAACAGATCCACATGACCTAATGCTATCATTGTTAAAACACATAATAAGAAAAGCATCCATAAAAGTTGCTAATTTTAGTTCTAAATTTCACAATCCCACGAAGTGCAACCTACTTTAGAATCACTTTAGTAAATCTGTGCTCCCAGTGAGCTGGCTGGTGGTCCAACTCTGATTGCTATGTGTGTGGTTCTAACATTATGTAATTGGTATGAAACTCGAAACTGCCAAGAAACTACACATTCAAGTTGTATGAAGAGCCAAATAAAGGAGGATACCTCATCTCTTGGGAGGTATGGAAGTACAGGGATTAAAATCTCTACATCCTGCAACAAATAACACGTTGTCTTTTGTTGAATACCCTTAATATATCAAAACTTAAGAGAAAATAATGTGTTTCCTACCTTCAGTTTTGAATCATATAAATTTTTAATGGTTGATAACAATGCTGGGGAAGGAACTGCCCCATCTGTCAATGTTTGTAAAACCTGATGTAGAAGCATGAAATATTGAAGAATAGAATCCAGAAGAGTGATGATAACAATTTCATAAGGTTAGAATATCAATTCAGTATTGGTAGAAATCATACTTGCATCAAAAGATTCTCACTTCCATTTGGAGGATCAGAAATTATTTCAAGAAGCTCGGAAGACGAACCCATGGTACGGACTAATATGGGAATGTGGCGATGAACAGCCTGCATCAGAGCACTGCTGATGAAGTTCATGGCAGAAATGAAACATTTTTTTAAGTAAAACCATTATCGGCCAGACCTGCTTAACTGCCTTTGGTGAACTTCTGTAGATAACAAAGATTTGGCGAAAAAGCGAGTGCTTCTGCAAGTTATATAACAAAGCAAACTATAAATGACCTAAACCAAGATCAGAAATAATCAGATTTTAAAATAGAAAAGAACTCTTGACTAAAGGAAACAAGATTTGAACTGTTTCAAACCAGGTTTTAAATTAATCTTAAAGTCAATACCTTTGTGCATAGAGCAAAATACAAGGACAAGCAACGCTGGGCCTCAGACATGGAGATTGATGCAACACTTTCAGTTGTGCCTGATTGTTGAGTCTCTGAGATATCTTTACTGATGGCACTAACTGATTGATGATCACTTGACTGCTTATCCAAATTGATATCCTGTCAAAATTTGCAACAAGAACACAACTAAGTTATCAACTTGACCAGGCTAAAGGTCAGATAGAAAGGGAGAAAGAGGCCCAAGTGAAGCTCACATCTCTAATACCTTCTGTAAGTCATTAATAGAACCTTCAGCGCCACTGGCATCTGTAGCATCGCCAGTTGCTACAGAAAGCAACATTTCATTTGCAAACTTCTCTATTTGCTGAGCAATAGAAGAAAGAGGATAAAGCTTGTTTGCTACCTGCAAAATGAACTTCAGAATTTCAAAAGAGATTACAGATTGCAGTTTATTTGGGACTTCAGTATCAAGTTGAGTGTATGAACCAGGCGAATTGCCTTCATGCGCACTTCCTCCAAGTGATGAACTGCACTCTTCCCGATGTAAAAGAAACAAATCAATAAAGGTTGAAACAGGAAACACAATAAAATGATCTATGAGAAAACAGAAGAAACCTGCAATGCAATTTTCAAGCAAACTTCTCGCATAGGAGGCCTCAACAAAATCAGGCTCCAGACAGTGCTTAGACCTTGAGTCACTCGATCTCCACTTTGCGCCTCCTCAACTTTATCAGAATTCCCAGGACAACACAAGGACTCCAATAAGTTCCAAACTGACTTTGGCAAATACGGAGCTTCACCCAGTAATCTACTTAAAGATTTATCAGAAGGTGGAAAAGAATCTCTAAGTGTTTCAGCCTGCATTTACCAGTAATTTACAGTCTTGACAATTAATAAACTATTGAGTAGTCAAAATATGCAAAAGGAAATGAGCACGAACCACTGCCAGAAAGAATGTTTCATATACAGAAGCAGCGTTCGTAGAAGAAAAGAAGTCCCGCTCTTCTTCTACCTCACCATACAACCTGTAGAGGACACGCAAAGTTAACTCGTGTCCCTGGAGTCATCCAGTAATTGGTGTCAGATATAACAGATTTTTAAAAGAGTATAACAAGAATACAACTATAAACACATTCCTATTCAACAGTTGTCAATTAGGAGTTCTAACCCAGGAAAATTTTAGCAACATTAGAAACTAAGATGCCCACAGACTTGAAATGAATTCTTCACTAATTCAAGGAAGATTAATATGCTTACATGCTGGCAGTCAGAATTTTTTACTGCATTAGAAGGCTCTTTCAATAATATTGAAAACATCAATGAGGTCAAGGAAATTAGAATTGCAGAGCAACAATATGTATCACATCATTTGTCAATCCAAACATCTCAGAAGCCAAAATATATGGAAAAGGAACCCCAAATGTAGGGCATATCATGACATTTAGAAATGATCAAGAGTGCGTGTGTGTGTATGTGTGTGGGTGGGTGATCTAGTATTCACTGAACAACTAAGGAAAATTGAAAAAAGAAAAAGGCTGAATGCTCAGTACCTCATAATTTATATAGTCTGATAATATGTGCTCCTGAAGTACTTTCCATGGTTCCAACTCTGAAGGTAACTGCAAATGATATAATATGTTATCTGATATAGTAATGGTATGCTAACTTGTACCGTGGCACAAAGTAAACTATCCTGAAAATGCATCCACATAAAGGTAGAAGTACCTCAACTCCTAGATAAGCAAGTAAAGAAAATCGAACTTTTGAACCTCCAGCAATTGTTACTTGTTTATAGGCCTCAACAATGCGTGCAAAAGTCAAGTTTTGGAGTTGATCCTTCTGTTCATCAGCAAGGCTGACAACAGGTGCTGACATCTTAGGAAGGGTAAAGGTAGGTAACACAACAGAAGTGGCTGTTGAGGAGACCACACTATTGGAATCAATAGCAGCTGCTTTTGTGCTAAGTTCCTCCGACTTATCTGTTGATATTGATGGATGTATATCCAATGTTGACCTATCACCCAAACTTGTAACTTGTTCTTGACTGGCGTCATCCACATCAGTAGAAACCATTGAGGAACCACCCAGAGTCTCAGAAAATCCATCATTACGACCAGAAGAGTCTAGACCTGGTATCTCGCTTTCTAAATTTCCAACATCATGAGTATAAGGAATGTCTAAATTGTCCATCTCCATTCTAGATATGTCAAGGTTTGCAGAAACCGGTAATCCATCTGGCAATATTTCACTATCAGCTCCATGACTCATTCCATCATCTACAGCAGCAACATCAGATGGGCTTGATACGTGAAGATCCTCCTCCTCCTTTAGAGGCTGCAATTTTTGTGAGCATTAACATGTATTCAGAATAAATCCAAACCCCAAAAAGGGAAAAACAAGATAATTGAGATTAGCTAAAAGTAGTACAATGCGGGGATAGCATGTTAATCAAATGCACAAAAAAATGTTGAAATTTAGGACAAAGAGTAAAAAGTGTCAAAGCCTCACTGTTTTGAAGTCAGATGCTGACTGGTGAGCATTCAAACGTGAAGCTATAGGCGGGAAAGAAGTAGACAGTGAAAGAACATTAGCAACAAATGAAGGAGGATACTTTGCTTGAGTATCACTGCCAACTATAGTCATGTCAACTAGTGATTCATCATCTCCTTCAGCTTGAGAACAACTAGAAGGGAGGTTGCGCATATTAGCCATCACAACTTCAGCAAGCAAGTCAGCAGAAATACTTGAAATAAGAATCTCCAAAGAACCAACAGCTTTTTCACCCTGAGCCACTAAGGCTCCAAACATGGCAACCAGTTGTTGTACAGGTCCATTATCATCATCTACTGTATTAGCAGCATGTCCATCAGATGAAATGTCATCCTGAGACACTGTAACATTCCTGCTCGACTCTTTAGTTGATTCCTCCGAGACACTAGGAGTTGGCTTAACACGTTTACCACACATGTCAATATCTTCAGCCAAATCAAGAGCATCTTTTGACGCTGATCTTTTCCTCCCCTGTTTAATGTGTATCAGCAAATGCTTTAATTGAAACTTCCCCTTCTTGAAAAATATTAAAGACCTTAGTAAGAAACTTCAAATGCATGTATACAAATATACATGAGATCCCCATATATGCCCATGAATAAGGGGTGTAAATAACAAGAAAACAAGTACCTTAGAAACCAGTAAATCATGGCTATCCTCATCTAAACTACCCTTGTCATTGTCATGTAGGGCATCTTCTGCCAACTTCTCTGCATTCATCTCTCTCAGACAACCAACTAGACGATCCCGCCACTGCAGAATGACGGAGAAAATTACTATTTTGTTTCACAGATACAGAATGATTCTAAAAGCACGCTACTGCAATGCCCTTGCAATTACTGGATAGGATTATCACAAAGAGGACATATCAAAAAGTATAAGGATCATTGAAAGAGCACAACGACGGTGCAAAAGATAATAAAAACCAAGGAATATATCTAATAGTCACATGTATTTTGAAGTCCAAACCCCCTATTCATCGATCTTTGGCACAATTCTCTAGAGATGGAGATCAATACTGCTACCAAACACAAGGAAAATCAAACAAAACTATAAACCATGCATACCGGTTTTGCCCCCGGGTGAGTGCACTTCAAGCAGGTAAGGAGAGAATTTCTAAGAGCAAGATGTGCCCCTGATGCATACACCCCTTCAATAGCAGATCTTGAGGGATCCAAACTTAGTAAAACTGACAAGATACGACCATAATACGCGGGCCTTTTCTTTGCAATTGTAGCAAGACTGGTAAGAAACAAAGAATGATAATGCAAATTATCCAAGAATCAATATTTCAGAGCTTCTACAGGATTAAAAGAGTTGAACAACAATGAAACTGGTCAAGCAGAATAAACTGCCGTACAAGTAAAGAACTATGCTGCTAAACTGTAGTTAAGACACCTACCTATTAATAAGCACGATGATTACCAGATTACTCAGAGATTTCACTGCAGGAAATCTAAGCTGATCAAGCAATAATCCCAACCTTTTGCTGGCTTCAATTGACAAATCTCCAACATTTAGTATAGGATGGCCCCCACGAAACCATGATATGTTAAATTGATCAAGTTCCGCTACAAAATAAGGAACAAAGCTAAATAACTAAACATAACCAATGAACTGAGGCACAAGATACCAAATAGTGTATCTTGCCTCTACAACTCCAGCATGTGAAGAAGAAGGTGACGTTATTTACCTGCATGGGGAGGAGGGTTTGAAGGGCCATTAGGATCGGGTGTGTAAAGAAGAATGACAGCTTCGACAAACTTGAGGGCTAGCATCCTTACACCGCCATTTCCCGGCTTGAGAAATAGGTATGAAAATGAAATCAGACTTTGGTAAAAGTTAAACTCAATAGTGAACCGGTGTCAAAAATGCAATTACCTGAAAGGCTATAAAGTAGATCTGTTCCTTGAACTCTAGCATCGATGACCACGACAACTTAACCAAATCATCCAACTCACTAGTGTAAAGACCCTGGAATATTTCAGGAAATAAATATTGAAGTCTTCTTTATTAATTAGAGGGCAAATTTTCCAAAAAAAGTAAAATTAAGCATCCATCTAACTGTGCTAACGGCATATCGCAACAGATAAATAAGTTAAGCCATTTGCAGTGGCTTGATATCAGACAACAATCTTAGACTATGAATGTCATAAAACAAAGTTAATCCTCGACCAACGAATAAAAAAGAAAGCACCCAACATGGATTTCACCAAAAATAACCTGAATTGCAACTAATTGAAGAATAGACCGGAATAAATTAGTCCCACAAGTTATGGCTTGTCTAGCAACAGCAGGTGTACGATCTTCCAATACGCTCATCAATACGGGAACAATTTCAGGCACAAATTCGCAGTACTTCAATCCAATATCTCCAATTATCCTACACAATTCACACACGACAAAGATTTAAAAAAAAAGGAAAAGAAATGCAGTCAATCCACAGAAAACATCATCTTGACACTAATTTAGGTTTCTCCTTGGTTTTCTCGTCAGTAAATTGCAACAATCAAGAATACGACCGAACTAGGCTTAGCGAACCGTACTCCGCAACAAATTTGCGAACCGGGGAATTTTGATCGGACTGCAACTCAAAGATATGCGGAAGCAACTGGGAGATCGAACCGGCGTCGTCTGCCTCCACTAGTCTCTGCTTCAAGACTCGCAATTTCCCGAGCTTGGAAGGTACGTCAATGGCGGATTTCACAGAGTTGACGAGACTTACGAGCCTCTCTCCCGAGGTCGAATTCGCTACCGCGACCATTTCTTGAAACCAAAAAAAAAAAAAGAAAAGAGGAAAAAAAAGCCCTAATCTTGTTTTAAAGGCTTTTGATTTATAAAAGAGGGGAAAAAGAAATTATATTTAGATTTTGAATCAGGAAACGGATTCGGACCGGGTCATGATGTTACTGGTGGTAGTCGGGAATTGGGATTAGGGTTAGGGTTAGGGTTCAGATAAACCGATTTGGGAGGTGCGCGACGGCATGGTAGTTGTTGCACCTGAAATCACCATTTAGTTAAAGTTGACCGTACGGTACGGACCATTAAAATAAAAAGTCAAAACGGTGTGTTAGGCTTATGTCGGCATATATATAAATATATATATATA
>JAOSBN010000004.1:39134295-39157944 GCA_027563595.1 Erythroxylum suave | reverse complement strand
CATATATAATTATAGCACTAAGAGAAAAAAGATAAAGGCTTAATACTATGTTTCCTGCACAAAATATGGGCACAATGCAAGGCAGGGGATAAGGTAATAATGATGAACGGTGGTGATTAAGGGACTAAAGGCTGCCACTCATTTTCAATCTCAACAAAAAAGCTCTCCTCCCCACAAAATCCAAGTGGAGCCAGACTGGCAGACAGATCTCCTCACTTTTCACTTTTTTAATTAATTGATTAACTTAAGGTTGGTGTACGAACAAACAGCTTATCAATTATTTTTAATTTATTAACAAAACAAATTATCTTTTTAACTATTTTAAAAAATTATGGATGTCCTCGGTCAATTAACTTATTTAATTCTAATAAATTAATTTTTAAAAATTTCGTAAGAGAAAATTTTGGGATTAATTATTTACCTAATAATAGTTTTGTTTTTCACTTTATTCTATACTTTTGTTTTTGTGTATTTTCAAAGTTAATCTTTTTTTTTAATCGTAGTGAAGTTTGAAAGAACGTAATAAAAGGGGTTAATTAAATTTTTTGATATTTATTTAATTTTATAATATTACTTCATATTTAAAGATACCATAATATTAAGTTTTTGAATATAAAGAGTCACATTAAATTAATATTTTTGGTATATAATTGTTATATATCATATTTATGTCATACTATAATTATAAATATTTTAATTTATTAAATTATAAAATTCATGCGTATTATAATACATTATTCATATTAATAGAGAATTTAACGTTGAACTACTACTACTACTATTACTACTACTACTATTATTATTATTATTATTATCAAAGTTACGAAAATTTCGAAATATATTTTAAATTATATGCAACTACAAAATGAAATATTGATAAATAAAATATATTTTACAAAATGTAATAATCTAGAGAAATTCAGATGTAAAAAGATTAACAAAACCACAACTTACCTTTATATCATCCGTTCCTTGTCATCCTCCATTATTATAAATACACACCCATCTTTAAGCATCTATTCTCACACTCATAGACCACAGAATCAGACTACCTTTCGTACACTCTTTGTTCTTCTTATGGCATAAAACCGCGGAAAAGTTAAAAACCTTTCACTGAAATGGCACCATCGCCTACTTCCCTAGTCTTCAGGTTGAACAGATGAGAACCGAAGCTAATCACAACGACTAAGGCACCGCCATATGAGTTCAAGGCCCCGTCGGACTTTAATGGCCCAGAGGGGCTTTGGTTCCAAATTCCAGTCATACAAAATTAGCTCCTCAAAATGTAATTATAGAGGATAGAATGAGGAGAATCATTATTCATGGCTTACTTTGTAAAATTAAATATTTAAATTTTAAATTTTATAAAAATATTTAACAAAATACTAAAAAATATATTATTCATAACTCAATTCGTCATCCTTAAGTCATCAATTTAAAAAATAATTATAGAACCATAAGTCTAACATGAGACATTTAGACTTGTATGCACATGTGAGCAGCCTTTACCACTTTTATAATTTTGTTCAAAACCATTGCTCTCTTTAAAGTGGTGATCACTGTCCCACTTGGAACTTTTTTACAATATCATATGAGTAAATGCTTCAAACCACTTGTCTCGTTAAAAAACTGCAAAGAAAGGATCAGGAAACTTGCCTCACAGTATCAGTGTTTAAGATACCGTTTCGTATCAGTCGAAGCGTTCCATACTGGCTGGACCATACTATACCGACTAGAAAATGGAATGGTATAGGAGTTAATGGTATCAACGGCAAGTATTGTCCGGTACTGGGCGTTTTTGTCAAATATCAGTCGGTACTCACAATATAAGCATATACGGGGCCGGTACCATGAATTCCCATCTGTTGAGGGACTAATCTGCAAAAAAAAATTAACGATATTATCCCCCCTAAGCCTCTCATCTTTCTTCTAAGTTCTGCCTCTCATTTTTTAGAAATTGCTCTCTCTCTCACCAAATTGTCGTTGTCCTCTCCACTACTCCCGGTTGTTCGCTATGCTCTCCCTCGGTGCTTCACTGCTTCTCTCCACCTCTGCCTATTGCCACCTCCGCGATGACTCCAGTCTTTGACGACTACTACAATTTGACAGATCTTGGAATAATACTCAAATCTGGACCCAACTCATTACCGAATTTGATTGTAAAATTTTATTTGATGGGGTGTGTTTTGTTTCCAATTTCTTTTAGAATGTTTGTGGTTAATTGTTTATGTTGTGAATTGTGATTGTTTTTGGTTAATTGAATAAAACTGTGAAGGATTGGTGATTGTTTCTGGTTAATTGTTTGTGTTAGAGACTTGAAGTTCGATTGGATTTGAAGTTGGTAATGGAAATGTGAAATTTGTAGTTGGTTTGGTTGATTTTTGGTTTTGGTAATGAAAATATGAAATTTATGGTTGGTATTTGGTAATGAAAATGTGAAAGACGAATGCTTGTTTTTATGTTTGTTGGTTTGGTTCATTTGTGATTTGAAATTTGAAAAAAACAAATTTTGTTTACTAAATTTGAAAATAAAAACAGATATTGTCTATAATTCCAATTTACCAAATTCCGAAGTTCCCATCGTTTATTGAAAGAAAATTTCAAAGATCAGTGACATCAGCCCTAGTTTTCTCTGTAAAATTCACAGGCCTTCAATATTTTGATCTTTATTCGTGGGTTATTCACCTAATTGACGTTTGGGTTGTTAGCTGAGTTGGGTTGACAACAGGAGGCTATACTTTGTAGGAATGAATCAACAAAGTCTTCCAAAATTATAATTAAAAAATTAATTAAAATTATGGATCCTTTTGTGGTAAAATTATTTTTGCGTATCAATCTCCTCTATTATGTAATTTTATTGCTTGAATTAGAATCTTGCGTTGTGTCATAATTTTTTCATTTATTAAAATGAATATTGTTAATATGTTGACGTATCTTAGAACACATTTTTCGTTCTTTTATCTTGTAGCTACTTTATTATTTTTTAGTTAAGAGTTAAGGTTGATGGGGGATTAAAGTTAGGGTTATAATTAGAGTTAGATTCAAAGTTAATCATCTAACTAGCACTTTTTTGCTTGAAATTTTGAAGTTTAGAAATTACGATTTTTATGGTGTATACTAGTTTTTAAATTTAAATTTAATTCTAATGGTTTTATCCAAATTTACGGTAGAATATTTTATTATGCCTAATCTTCTTGATTCGTCTTCGTTATTGTAAGAGGATAATTAGTGAAAAATCAATGTGGTAATGATCCTAATCTTCTTGATTCATCTTCGTTATTGTAAGAGGATAATTAGTGAAAAATCAATGTGGTAATGATTTGGGAGATTCCTTACATATCATTGCCTTATGAAGGACTTAACATTAGCACCGCTAATTTTGTTGATAAAACTATTAAAGGATTAATTTCTTACAAAACTAACATCTTCATTTTTTTGTTACAGGTAAATAGAAGGAAGTTCAACTACACCTAATCAAATTATTTCAGAAAGATATAATGATTCAGTTTAGGCTCATGTTGCATTAGTCCAAGTATGAAGAATCATACAATGTGCTTATTTTGTAACAAGCAATTGAAAAATGGAGGAATCCCCCGATTGAAGAAGCATTTAGCTTAGATTAAAGGAGATATAGAACCCTGTAAAAAAGTAACTCATGATGTGAAGTGACAAATGAAAACATTGCTTGAAGAACTTCAACATGGGAAAGATAGAAAGGAAAGGTTGAATTTTGAAATTAGTAATGGAAGTTCGTTTTCTAGTTTCCATAGTGATTGTGAAAATGTTGAAGATGGTAGTGATAGTGGTGGTAGTAGTACTGACAATGTTCCATCTCAGACTTGAAAAGAAGTACCTGAACTTGATGTGAGGAAGAGAAGAAGGCATGTGATTAGTTTCTTTGCACCACGAACAACTGCTGGAGCCCACAACCTTCAATTTGTAGTGCAATGCAATCAAAAGATGCGGCTCACAATGTCGATATGGCAGTAGCTCGATGGTGGTATAATATAGGTTCATAATTCTATGCTTCTCAATCTTATTATTGTCAACCTATAATAGATGAAATAGCCTCTTATGGTTTGGGATACAAAGGTCCTTTGATTGATGACTTAAGAGGTAAACTTTTGACTTATTCTGTTTTTGAAACTAGAAGTTATTTGATTGAATGAAGAATGAATTGTGGTATGTATGGATGTTCAATCATGTGTGATAGTTTAACAAATAGGAGACAAGAGCTTATTATAAATTTTTTGGTTTATTCTACAAATGGCTTTATGTTTATTAAATCTATTGATGCATCTGGCGTTATTAGAAATACTGAAACTTGGTTGGGATATTTGATGAAGTTGTGAAGGAAATAGGGCCAGAAAATATTGTTCAGTTTATTACTGACAATGACTCCGCTTATAAAGTGGCAAGAAAAAGGAGGTAGAATATGTATAATTCTTTTTTTTTAAACTCCTTGTGCTACATATTGTTTGACCTAATGCTGAAGTATATAGGGGATTACAGGTTTTTCTTGTTATTGATGAAACTATGCAGAAAGCTAAAAGGTGGCAAAGTTCATTTATAATCGTACATGAGTTTTGAATTTGATAAGAAAAGAATTTGTCAATAGTAGAAATTTGTGTCGTCCTGCTGTGACAACATTTGCAACAAATTTCTTATCACTTCAGTACTTTGTTTCGATGAAAAAAGAGTTAAGACAAATGTTTACAAGTGATAAGTAGATTGCATCTCAGCATGCTAAGTCTAATGCTAGAGTGGAGGTTTGTAATATTATATTAGAAGATAGAGAATTTGGTTTCAATGTCAATTTTTATCCGAGTTTTTGAGCCTTTGGTGAGGGTACTTCGCTTGGCTGATAGTGAAAAAAGCTAACAATGAGTTATATTTTTTATACCATGGAGTTAGCTGTTTACCTAATGACAGTATTTCCCTCCACTTTTGCTACGTACATTTTCAAGGTTGGCTTTTTTTTTATTGTACTGAAGTTTGAAAGAATATATTAAAGGGGTTAATTAAACTTTTAAATCTTTATTTAATTTTATAATATTAGTTTACATTTAAAAATACCATAATATCAAGTTTTTGATCATAAAGAGTCACATCAAATTAATATTTTTAGTATACAACTACTATATATCATATCTGTGTCATACTATAATTATAGATATTTTAATTTATTAAATAATAAAATTCATACATATCATGTGAAAAAATACTAATATGATGTAGCTCGATGCATCATTCATATTAATATAGAATTTAACGTTGGATTATTATTATTATTATTATTATTATTATTATTATTATTATTATTATTATTATTATTATTATTATAAACTTAATTTTTGTAAAATTAAATATTTAAAATCTAAAATTTATAAAAATATTAAACGAAATACTAAGAAATATAATATTCATGTTCTTATAAATTTTTAAAATTATACCCTTATAAATCATTTTACGCATCAATAGCTAATACTAAACAACTAATTTTACCAAACATCTTTAATAAATAGTTGTTGTTATCTACTGGTCAAACCAATTGATATAATCAATTATCAGCTAACTGCTGATAAAATCAGACAACAACTAATACAATCTGTTATTTGCCAAACTAGGCCAAATACTTGGCCTTGGAGTTATTAAATATTACTTTTGCACTCAGCTCCGGTTAATTAGTTCTTACCTTATACTACTAAATCTCATTCGTATATTTATATAAGGTTAACACAAATGTATGAATAAGACTACGTGACACAGGACTATAATACTAGACCGGAAGGATGCTCCAACCCACTTTTATCTTCAAGTCGAGTGTCATTTGGCATTATCTTAATTAAATGGCATATGTAATTATATATTTTAATAAAATTTTGATAAGTTAATAATTTAAATTGGGCTTAATTCAATTAGAGATGATAACAACCAATCGGGCTGTCTATAATTTGATTTGGTTGAACTTAAATTAATATTAAAATGGTAGATTCTAATTAATAAATTAAAGAATTTATAAATTAAGAGAAGATCATTAGGCATAATTAATTAAAATTTGATTAATCTAAACTTAATTCGATCACTTTAAATTGGATAAAATATAATATACTATTTTTAAATTTGTGCAAATTCCTTATTTCTTTTATATTTGACTCTTCATCCTCTAAATTATCAACGTCAAAAGCAAATTTCTAATTAAGACATTTAGGCTTACAAATTTGTTCAAAACCATTGTTATATTATAGACTCAACTTAATTAAAATAATAAAAAATAAATTTGGTCTAACTCGAATCACCTATAATTTAATTTGATTATATTTAAATTAAAATTAAAACAAAATTATTTTGATTAATAAGTTAAATAACTTATAAAACAAAATGATGTTATTTTGACATAATTGATCAAAATACGATGAATTTGACTTCAAATTGAATTGGACACGATTTATTTTAAATTAAAAAGATATTTAGATTTAATATTTTTTCAAAATCATTATTATATTATTGATCCAATTTAATTAAAAATAATAATTAACTAAATTTGATCCAACTTGAGTCACTTATAATTTAATTTGATTATATTTAAAATAAAATTAAAATGATATTATTTTGTTTAAAAAATTTATAATCAAAATGATATCATTTTTATTAGATTTTTTATATGGACAGAGCGTAGAGTCTACTAATAATAATTGGACTTAGGTTAACCATTATTAACTAGTCATTTTGATAGTCAGCCCTTACTACTTATAAACCCTTTAATTTTTTTATGTTTAGTTAATTTGAGATACTATAACATTCCCCCTCAAGTGCAACTGGGACTGGACATTCAATTGTCACTTGAAATAAATGTAGTAGTAACTAGATCGGGCCGCTAGAACTAGACATCTAAACGGACAACCATGGACTTTGATACCATATTAAAATTGGGCTTGGGTCAATTATTGCTAAAATAACTATAATTAGTTATTTGAATAGTTTATCCTTATCACTTATAAGCCATTTACACTCTGCCCATATTAAAAATTCTAATAATTTTTATTTCATTAATTAAAAAAAGACCAATTTGAGCTTAATTTATTATCTTTAAATTCAACTAACGTTTACAAATAATATATTTTTTAACTTTCGATTCGTCATCCTGTAAGTCATCAAGTTAAAAAACAATTATAGTTACAGAACCACAAGTCCAACATGAGACTGGTATGCACATGTGAGCAGCCTCTACCACTTTTTACTATTTTGTTCAAAACCATTGTTCTCTATAAAGTGGTGATCACTATCCCACTTGTCTCATTAAAAAATTGTAAAGAAAGGATCAGGAAACTGACCTCTCAGTATGATCAGGAGCAAGATAAGAAAGAAAGGATCAGGAAACTAACCTCTCAGTATAATCAGAAGCAAGACAGGACCAGGGAACTAACCTCTGAATTCAGAAAGATTTTGAATGGTTACAGTGAAACCTTTAATCATGTGCTTACTTTGACAATGTATGTACTCTATATAGTAGGCCATAAGTGGAAGACCAAAAGTAGAATCAAAAGACAAAGCCGTTCCAATTGGAAGACCATCCTTCTCTTCCCATACTCATCAATGTTATGTGCTCTAATGATACTCATCTTCAATCCATCTATCCGATTATTCACATAGAGTCTCTTGTTGGTTATACTGTGAAAATCTTTCTCACCTTCTTCATGTTCTTACGGCATATAGGGCAAGTACCATCGGCTTCCGCAATCCTGCAGGGTAAAGTAAAATGATGGGCATGATTTGCTACAAATAAGACATGAGATAAGAGCTTGCTTGTTTTTACTTAGAAAGACTATGCTTCAGTTCAATCCTTTCTAAAAGTGTATCTACAATTCATAATGCTTGTTCTTCATGCAGGGATAAGGAATCAAAAAGTGTTCTCTTGCAAGTCAATCATTTCTTTACTCTTGCTGTGGCAACATAAATGTTCCCATCAAGAAGTAATGTATATGTAGAGATTGGACAATGTTTTGTGAGCTTAGGGACGGTCTCATGGGCCAATGAATATCTAGAGGTAAAAGGGTTTGAGAAAGAGTTACCTTGTTCCACAGTCAAAACAGGCCACACAGTGTCCACATGGAAGGAAAAAACAGTCCCTGGGAGCATCAAAGCAAATTGCACAAAGACGTCGGGTATTATTTCCATTTTCACCATCTCTTGCTGGCTTCCCTTCAAGAGCATTGGTATATAGGAACTCTTCAAGATCCGCCTCATCATTCGAGGTAGAATCATAGGATGAGCCCCAACTTGAGAGATCATCGTCTTTTTGCGAAAGCAACGGTGCTCGTGCCTGTGCCACCTCCCTGAACTGCGCAGCAGCTGTTTCTTCATGCATACCCCGGAACTTGTTCAAGAAGTTGAAGGCTGCTAACATGAGCAAAGACAGCCCAACTACACATAGAATGAAAGCATTATACCAAAATGTCTTAAGGGTAGCGTAGGACAGAGCAGAAGAACGAGGCATACCAATTCCAACAATATAAGTGGCCCATCTCGGTCCATAGGATAATTTAACAGTCCAATCATCACTGGTTGAACCCTGGAGAAAGTGTGAAATATGAATTATAAGCTAATTCCTTATAGCAGTATTTGTTGATGATCACAATTGAGTCAGCAACTTTGTGAAACACGGAAACAGGAATTCCAAACGTGATAATTTTGTTTATTAGCTGGACTGATTCTACTTTCTGCAAAAGTGGAGTGCCTATATCACAGAAGAAACATCCAACTAGAAGTTTGTAATCTGTAACTATTTTCCAACTCTATTCCATGGAGTTTCTCTATTCATTCGATATCATCTTTGAAAAGAGGAAAACATAATTAATTGTCGAGGATGAACAGCAGACCAACCTGTTTGGGACCAGGAGAGGTCAAGACAGCAACATTTCCAGAGGGGAACAACACGTTCAAACTACAATGACCATTAGAGAAAGTACACTTGTAATAAGCTTCTGAAGTATTATATACAAGAGCTCTTAGTTTGATGTTCATTTCCACCTGTACCATATAAAAGTCAATCCTGAGTAAGTAGTGATCATGGTTTTTGAGCAAGAAAGCATTCAAATCTCTTTCATAATCATTAAAAAAAAAGTCTATTAAAGTTAGTGTCTGATTTCTCAGGAAGGACTATACACAGTTTTATATCAAATTCAACCGTTGCATTAAACCTCAACCATTTCATGAAACCCTCAAAAATATTTGCCCCTTCTACTCTGAGTTATTAACTAGACTAAATTCTCTTTGGTTATTCTAATCGCTTTGCAAGGCATTACTCCCATTCATAGTAGTATTACAACTCCAGCAATGTTTGCTTGTTCAAAGCAATCCTCATTCCATCAAACTGCATATTTATATAGTTAAACTTGAAATTGCTGACATAACTTTCATTACTTTCAGAAATTAAGACGGTATTAGCAAAAAATTTTTAGCTGTTACAAGGAACAATGGACAATGGGGACACATTATTCCAGTTTGTATAGGATTGCTTTCTTTATATGTTCGGTATTTCATTCTTTCACATAAAAGGAACTCATACATATAAATTATCATCACTTGAGAGAAAAAATAAAAAATGCACTGAGTGATAAATTCCCACAGAAGAAAATTATCGAATGAATAGGAATTAGTGAATATTTCTCAGACAATTACCTCTACTTTGTCTGAGTTCATGTTACCCACAGCAACATAGTAAACTGAAGATTGCCAGACTTTCTGCCGGATGATACCACTTCCTATGAACAAGTGATTGCCAACATCAGCTAGGACGGCTGTGAATTAAGCAATAATTTTACTTAGCTTCTACCTCACCTTGAATAACATTCCACGACAATGTTGTGTTTGGATATGTAGGATCCTCGAGCCATTGAGCCAGCCCTTCGTTCCCTGCAATTTCTCAACTTTAGAATTACATGAAACAGTGTCACTGTTGGAAATTCACAAGTGGAATTGTTCCACATCAAAAAGGAATGTAAAGATGAAATGAGTTATACATAAAGTTAAGGCTTATAATCTATCATTTTAAGGTTTGAGTTGAGATCTTGTCCCCAGTTGTACACGGGTTCAAATGGAGCTAGTCATTTTCTTCAAACACCCTCAAAACCCTTCATTATATTAGAGTTAGGTTGACAAAGTTCTATAAATAAAGTTTTGAGTGTAGTGAATGGTGATCATGCTTCTTCCCATTAGCTATAGGTCGAGAGGGAGCAAGTTTGGTGTGGATTGATACACTTGTGAGTAGAAGATGTTGAAAATCCACAAATGGAGCTGTCAAAGGACATAAAGATGAAGTACTTTTATGCACAAAAATTATGACTCCTTCCATTGCCTTAAAAATCTTTATTAAGATAAGGTGTCCCTCATTATATATGATCTTATTCAGATCTGGTCTAATTTTCCCCCAGAACCCTTCAGCCACATGAGAACTAAATAATCATCCCAACTTATGATGAACTGAAGTAGCAACAAGCTTTGAAAATGTATCCAAAGAAGATGGCTAAGAAGCAGAGAATTAAACAGTATCTACCTTGGGCAACTACCAGGAAGACGGATGAACTGGAGGAAGCTATCTTGTATGAGATGCTTACCTCAGATCCCTCATTCAGGTAATAAATCCACTCCTGGAAGAAGCAAAATGTATGAACTGATATCACAATAAAATAATGTAAAAGCATATCACACTGAAGAATGCAGAGGGATTGAGAATTGCCTTGTGAGAATCAGGCTGAGCAGAGACACTGTAATTTTTTGACCAGTTTTTCACAACGTCAAGAGGTGGAGAATCATAGAACCCGTAAAGCTTCAGACCTGGATTTACATCATCCGACTGACTCACCTAAACAAGGAAAAGCTTAATCAAAGAATTCTAAACCATAAGAACTCCAAAGGATGCAGCAAAAAAATGCAGAACAACTGGACTATGATCCTACCTTTATAGACTGAACAAACCAAGGATTAGGTTGTATAAAAACTGAACTATCCGGTCCGATGCTCAAAGAAGAAGGACCATAGACTCCCAAGATCAGAGTTAGTGACACTGGAAAAAAGATTCAAGTTCACGTAATAAAAATGAATAATCCGAAAAAATTCAGATAGAATTAGCAGCAAGATTCATACCAAAGAACCAAAAGGTTAGCACGATAATGACACAAGACCACGTGTCGTCCCTCACAATCCCGTCATCAATAAGTAAAAAGCCTCCCCGAAAAGGAATCCCAATACTTTGCTGCTCTAGCTCTGGTTGTACAAATTGATGTTCGTATTCTTGCTCCCCACTGCGACTGCGACTGCGACTGCGATCCCGATTCCGATTGCGACCATTTTGTCCTTCTCCTCCTCCTCGAACCCTTGAAGAAGATGAAGAAGACGCACCAGAAGGCTCTCTATTGATCGAAGGAGTGGAAGAAGAAATAGGCGGAGTTTCTTCTGGCGATGACATTCTATACCAATGGTGGAGAGAAGAAATGGTTAGAAATTTTGGGACTGAATTGAAAAACCCTAAACTTAACAGTAGGTGGGTAATTTAAAAGTTCCAACCTTCTGAGGACTCCATGGGAGCTGGATGGTGTGTAACTGAAACTCACCGACCGGTCTTCATCTCTTCTTGGGGAATGTTAGGTATGACCGTTGCAAGCTGCATAGTTTGGACCAGGGCAGCGTGAGCTGTAGTTTTGTACTTAAGTGACGTGGGCCGGAATGCAAATTGGTCGGGCTCAACCCGACTTTAAATTGAACTGAGATAAGATGTTCGACCCGGCCCAACTCAAAACTTTATCTTTTTTATTTTCAAATTTTTTCCTAATTTGTGCCCTAACTTGAAATTTGAATTTTTTTAAATAAAATCATATCATTTTGAGTAAAATGACATTATTTTTAGTTTTTAAATTTTTAAAAATTTTAAAAATGATATTATCTTTTGAATGCGCATTGAATAAACCTTTGGATTGACCTAATAGTCTGCAAATCATTCCAACCGGGTGCTCCACACTAAACAAGCTTTGTACGACAGACTCAATCGAAAGAGTGTAGATAGGGGATTTGAACATAGAACCTTTTGCCCCTATGTCCCCCCACTCCACCAACTCGACCAATTTCTAGAGAGGCAACTCTAGCTTGTTACTTATTACTTATTTTCATAATTTTATTCATACAAGTTAATTGATCTATTATTATTATTATTATTATCTTTTATATCTATTTTATTTTTATTTCATTTTAAAATTATTATATTATTTTAATATGTATATACATTTTTTTTTCCATTTTTTCTTTGTGTGAGTCTATCGAGAGTAACCTCTATATCAGTTAAGTGCAAGACTGCATACTAAAAAACTTTCCTAAACCCTAATTTTCAACGAAATTGTTGTAACTTAATTATAGGCTTGTTATATTCTCTTGATTAATATTTCATGTATTTTTATAAATTAGTATATACCACTAAAAATTATTATTATTTAGTCATTTTAATACTCAAATTTTCTTAATTTCAAAATAATTAAAAAATTCATGTTGTTAAAGCCTTTTTCATTAAATAATATATGTGATACCACCAAGCACGAGAGTTCAGTGTTAAGGGACTGATCTTCGCTTAAACAAGGTTAGGGGTTTAAACCCTGTTTGTAAATTCAGCAGTGTTAAATACTTGGCAGTTGTACTGAGCTACCCTTTAGGGTCCCATGAGGTACAAGCGATAATTAATCTGGGTGTGGTAATAGCTTAAAGATGCCATCGACAGTTCAGACCCATCCAAAACACCTTGTATGTTGACCAAAATAATACATGTGAAGGTTTATATTTAAAAATCTACTTAGAAAAATAGGTTTCAATAATTTAATTATTTATGAAAAACTACTAAATTTAATTCTTTATAATTTATAAAGCATCACTTATTTACAAATTGACAAAATAAAAATCATTTAATTCAATAGCCAAAACGGCGTCGTACCTCAATCATATCCCGCCTTTTTCTGGTTCTTAATTTGCTTGTAGGTCAGGTCGATAGTAGCTCACTGGGCTCAAGCCTAATTTACAATAAAGCCTCGAACTCTTAACTTACACTGTGACCATAAAATCAAGGACTAAAGAGTAATTTCACTCTTCCACGCGCCTTTTCCACTCGCCGGAGCCGAGAGAGCATCAAGGGCTACTAGATCTAGCGTTGTCGAAAGTTTTCCTAATCCACACTTAACAAACCCTAATTGCGTCAATTCATTTGATCGGTTTCGCCTTCCGATCGAGGGCTTCGAGGCAGCAATGGGTGATTTCAATCTCGCTCTTGTAATCGTAGCCATAGTCGTGTGTGTGATCGTTTTCATCTTCAATGTATACCTTCTCGTCAATTACCAGCATCCAGACGACAAGAACCAGGCGTATTTCCCGAAATTCGTCGTCGTTTTTGGCCTCACCGTTGCCGCCATCTCCATCTTGATGTTACCAGCCGACGTGGCCAACCGTCAAGCGTGTCGTCACGCAATATACAATGGCGCCTGCAATTTGACATTGCCAATGAAGGATCTGTGGATCGCAGTTTATATCGTCGACGCTGTGCTTGTGTTCTTTATCATTCCTTTCGCTATGTTCTACTACGAAGGCGACCAGGATAAGTCAGTTTTCCTTAGGGTTTAGATTGCGGAATTTCATCTTGATTTGATTGCTAATTTGTTAACACTTGTGTGTCATTCTCTTTCAGGAGTATAGCTAAAAGGGTTAAAAGTGCACTTTTGTGGGTTATAACTACCGCAATTGTTTGTGCTCTTGTGATCGGAATATTATACGGTAAGAAATTTTAGTGCTTTTCGGTATTTTTACTCTCTGATTGAATTCTGATGTTTAAATTGAGGTATGTGAGCTTTTTAATATGTAAATATTTATGTTTGAGGACATGAACTTTAGAGTTTAGTTTTTGAACGGCAACTAAGTTTAGGGTATTGCATTGAATGGAAAAAAGATGACGAGTTTTTCTCTTGTTTTTATCAAAGTATACGGCTTTGCATTGATTGGTTGTGATTGTATTCATTTTTTGCTTCTTTATGGTTTATCAGGGCTGGTGGGAAAAGTGGATATCACCGTTAGGCATCTCTCTTCAACCACAGCTAACTTTCCAAGTAGTTTTCAACTCTCTAACAGTCAACCTTGTATTGGAAATGGTGCCCGGCAGGTTGTATTTTGATTTCATATGTTGTGAAATATAGGCATTATCGTTGTCACAGAATATCCCGTTTCTGTTTTTCTGTATCAGGTCAGGAACCTTCAAATTTGTTGCCTCCCACCATAACGCTGCTCATTTATTTTGTTGCAGTGCTCTGCATTTCTTACAAGTGCTTCCTCAGAGAAAAAATGGACTATGCGCACCACTTTTCCAGAATATGTAGTTGCTCTTGCAACAATTGTTGGATCTGTACTTTTTGCGGTACAAATGTGCTTGCAAACATTAGCTTATTTCTCTTTCTGGTTGTTGATATTTTATTCTCCTAAACTGGGAGTGAAATTTAAAAGTCATTACTTCAGTGTTTTACTAATTTATTATCAAAGATCAATTGTTTGCAAATAGTAATTTATTAAGCAGAAATGGTGTAAATATGTGATACTGAGGAAAATAAAAAAATTAGTTGCAAGAATGCTTGTTTCATATGAGTCTGAGTTCTTACTGATAAGTACATCGGATAGTATTTAATGAAGAGTTGTTTTCATAAAGCATTGAACTGATTCTGCTTATATCTATGATTTTCAGATTTTTGGTGGTGTTGGCATTGCTTCTTTACCATTGGGACTCATCTTTTCTTTCATCAGGCGTCCAAAGGCTGTTATAACTCGCTCACAGTACATTAAGGTGGGTGTCTTCACCATAGATGTCTGTGTCGGTTTCAGTTTCTATACTTTAGTAGATTCAGGATTGCTAGTAAGGTCTGATCGTCTGTATCACCTTGTAGGAAGCAACTGAACTTGGTAAAAAAGCAAGAGAATTGAAAAAAGCAGCTGATGCACTCCATCAAGAAGAAAGAAGTGGGTCCAAGGGTAGAAAGTGGCGTAAAAATGTTAAGTCAGTAGAAAAGGTATCAATCATGTATGTCCCTACAAGTGCTTGACTACCTCGTCCCTGTTGCTCAGGCTAAAACTATTTTAGTGCTAAATCAAACTTGAGTCCTTTGGCACTTGGAAATTTGCTTTTGTCTTATAGTAGTTTTAAATTGGTAACTTGAGATAGTTCTTCAGTACTCTTATTGATCAATGTGATTTTAGGATCAAATTATTTTTTGGCCTGAACTTATGTATAAGTGTTGTACTTTTCTTGTCTATTATGGAGTCAAGATAACTTGGTTGATGATGGATGAAATTGGATATATATGAGAATTTGCGATTGTCAGTTAACTTAATGTACAATAAACTTGTAGGAGTTGCTTCAGTTGGAGGAAGATGTCAAACTGTTAGAAGAGATGTATCCTCAAGGAGAAAAGGTTATCTATTACTTGCTCGTAAATACTTTTAGCAGTCATAATTTGAGCATTGCCCTAAGTTGACCTTTAACATCCTTGGTTGTATTCTTTTTAGGCCGAGACAGCCTGGGCGTTGACTGTTCTTGGATACTTGGCAAAACTTGTGCTAGGAATGTTAGGGTAAGTGCTGTGACATGGCAAATGATCGCGTGTAACTGCTGTATATACTTTTTTAGTATCACTTGTTTGGAAATTTTCTAATTGCCATGCACCTAATGAAGTTTATGATAGGACATTTACAACATCCCTTTAAAATAGGAGATCTTACCTTAGAAGGAGTCTATTTAACTAGTTAGTATCATAACTAGTTGGTCTATTCTTGTTAGAAGTCTTATCTTCAATAAACTGGTAGGTCTATTTTTGTTAGAAGTCTTATCCTAAATAAACTGATGTAACCAGCCTCAATATAAGGCTACGTTATTTATGAATAAAGTATTAGACAAATTATCAGAGAAATATTGCTTGGAGGAAGAGACCTTGTCACTGCAGGTCCCTCTTGCGTAGAAACATAGGGTCTTCTAAAAAAGGGAAGAACTCCATCAAGGGAAATCAAGAGGATTCCCTAGTGGATCGTCCCGTGATTAGATCCTACGCACGGGACCATACCATTTTATTGTGGCAATGATCTATATAATGTAGAATGAGTAGAAAGCTTTTTGAACACAGAAAGCCATGGAGGAAAAGAAGGAAATTTTTATCAATTGATGGTTGAAGAACAACTGAAATTGGATTATTGAGGCATGTTTGTTACAAATGTTTAACTTATACTTAGTTGGCTCAGTGTTGAGACTATGATTACCAAACAAGTTTTTCTATGACATTTCTTTGCCGATATGTAGGTTGATTGTTTCAATTGCTTGGGTCGCTCACATTATCATATATCTATTGGTTGATCCACCTCTTTCCCCTTTCTTGAATGAAGTTTTCATCAAGTTGGATGATGTCTGGGGTAACTTTCTACTTTTTTCTTCACTTTTTTATAATCACTTTCACTCTCTGTGCAACATTCTACTTCCCAATTCTATTTTTGAGATGTATTTTGTCACTTCTTCAGGTCTTCTGGGTACTGTAGCATTTGCATTCTTTTGCTTCTACCTCTTGCTGGCAGTGGTAGCTGGCGCAATGATGCTGGGTCTCAGATTAGTCTTTATCACCATACATCCCATGAAGTAATATTCTTCTGCAGTCCTCGGGCGTGTGTTCAAACTTCTCCAAATAATAGCTAATGAATTGTTTGAAATGTTGCACAGGTGGGGTGGCACGCTGATGAACTCATTCCTCTTCAATGTTGGACTTATTTTACTTTGCTCCATTAGGTAAGAATCTTTGACCCTGAAATATTCTTTTTGCCCCATTTTTCAGCATGTGTTACTGATTTGAGATATAATCCAAACCAGCAAGTATTTTGATGTTATCATCAAGAAGTGATAGAAAGATTTGAACCCTCTCAGATGACAGTTCAATTGCATGTTCTGCAGCATCTTTGTAATAACAGCCATCATAACCTTTTTCTTTTCTGCAAATTCAGTGTGATACAGTTTTGCGCCACAGCATTTGGCTACTATGCCCAAGCAACTGCAGCTCAGGAAATTTTTGGCCACACATTGCAGTCTCTTCGAGGAATTAAATATTTGTACAAGTGAGTTGCAGATCTAGATAATTTATTCTATCTACTATCCTTGTTAGTCTTGCAAACTTGTTAAATCTCATTTTATTGGACATTACTTGCTCTGTGACTGTTACAGGTATAACGTGTTCCAGATTGCATTTGTTGTTCTAGCGGGTTTGACTTTTGTGTTTTATGCTGCCTTTGTAAGTTTTGAAATGTATTTCTTTTGGTGATTATCACTATCTAAATCATTGATTACACTTTGGATTGAAAACTTGCTAACTGCATTGAGAATTATCAGGGATGGAGAAGGAAAAAACCAACAGGCAGGTTCCAACTTTCCAGCTAGCCATGTTCTTATTGAAAAAGAGCACGCACCTGCCTGGAGCCTTGACATTTTCAGTTCTACCCCCTTTTCGGAGCAGTTTTCTTGTTTGGATGTCAGTTGCCCAGCTTCTTTAAAGTTTCAAAGGATTAGACAGGAAGGCAGACATAATCTAAGGACATTTAGTGATGCTATAAGAAGTGGAAATGTAATGGTGAGTGCTGCTGTTGCTGCTATTTGCGCATGGTTCCTCCCCTTTGTATGTATTATTCTTTAATTGTCTAATTTCATACTGTGGCTTTTGAGAATGTATGAGTTATATTTCAGTGCATGGGAATGGTTTTGTAGATCGTATTTTGGTGTAATATAATGAAAGAGAGAACAAAGATTCGTCCTGAGTCAATTTGATTCATTCTGATACGTGCGATATGCTTTGGATCAAATTCTGGTTTACATTTTCTTATGTTCCGGATTGGAGCTTTACAATATAATTTTCTAGTTGGGAACTTACTCACTATTAGATATAGTAGGCTGTTTCTTACAACAGCCTAATTGGGCGTGTGATCTCTAGTAGCATGTTGAAAAAAGGTCTATAGAAAACGTTTTTCCAATGCCTGCTCGGTTATTGTCGTGTTTGTTTTCCTCCATTTGCGTTCTTTTCTTTCCCTTTCATCTTTTTTCTTTTCCTGTTCATCTTTGGATGCATTTGGATAGAACTTCTATAGTTGCGAGGATAGGCAAATGTTTTATGTATTATTGCATACTCACTATGACATGTAATCCACTTGGTTTTTTGATCCCAGGAAGGAATCAGTTGTTCTATAATGAAAAAGTTGCTACTAGAATCATAGAATGTAGGCATTGTTCATGTGTCACTTTTGAGCATCAACAAACAGTTAACCAAAATATTAGATGAATTGATGTAATATTTTCTTATTAGACTCTTGTAATACACAAATCTTTCTGCTGATTGAAAACTCATGTACATGTTCATTCAGTGTTCTTGCTCAGATTTTATGCTTAAGGTACGAATTCTTTAACTCTTTCCATCAATTGGATGCTTAAATTTTGGATGGCGAATGAATCAATGCCCCAAGATCTTGGAAGATTTTTCCTTTTCTGGATAAAACTGGTGTTATTACAGCCTGTATTACAAGTATACAGATGATTTAGTAAGTCCTGCAAGTCTACATGTCTGGTACGTACCCTTTGGTGGACAGTTGAGTTAGGGATGATTATATATGTGATAATAAATGCATTACGTATTTATTTAATAGTATACTTCCTAACCTTTTATTTTTGAATGATTGCATAATACTAATACATAACAAACAATGTAATCAAGAGCAAAACAAGCCAAACTTGAAAAATAATGCACCAAAAAGAAAGAGACCATATTCTCGAACAACTCCTGGGACTTGGGAGCAGCCATTGGCATTCGTGTTTTGTTTAAGGTTCTTGTTTTTATCAGTCAACTTCTATGTCTTTGCGAAAAACTCTGTCCGAGATGTTCACTCTCTTCCCTTCATGGTTAACTGGATCATATGGTGAATCCTCTGAGAATTCAGTAGGCATTGACTTCCAATACAGACTTGGCTTCCAATCACTCTCTTTGATGATCTTCATGATCTCCTTCACTACTATCTTGCTTCCTTCTGCTGAAAAATGGACTCCATCTCTGCGAATGGAAGTGATTTGAGTTCACTTGACGAAGTTCTGATCGAAATTGGAACAAGTAACTCGTGTTTTTTCAGTTTTTGAGTAGATCAACTTACGTGAAACACACATCTTTCCAGTTCTCCTTCTGCTGCATTACTGTCCATAGATCGATGGCCTTCACGTTCATTTCTTTAGCTACCTCTAAACAAGCTTGGGAGTATAATCTCAAGCTCTCATTTGTTCTAACCTCGTCAAATTCACTACTGCATTGAAAGAAATCACAATGAGAAATTAAGATTAAAGATACGAGACTTTCTCGTCGTTTAAGTCGTTATCATCATCACACTTAGTTGAATCCCACGCCAATGCGAGGTTTGATAATATGTAGCCTTACTCTTACAAAATAGAGAGGCTGTTTTCAGTAGGCCCACAGACAAATGTGACGTGAAAAGTAAAAAAAATAAAAGTGATGCAAGATTAGAAAACAAAATAATAATAATAATAATGATACTAATAATAATAAGACAAATAGGAATACAAATATTAAGAAAAAATAATAATAATAACAAGAAAAAAGAAAAATCGGACAAGTTGATCAAGTAGTTTTTAATTTTAAATAAAATTGCAAATTCTTGTAGTTTTTAATTTTGTAAAAAAACTTTTGATTAACATTACATGAGAACTATCCAAATATTATTGATATGATGACTCAATTCGGCTCTAAAATTTGACTCAAAATATTTAAATCTGGCTCAAATTTAAATTATTGATTTATATAAGAATTAATTGATTTGAGTCAAATTTAAACTAAACTGGTTTAGTATGTTAGTAACATTTAATTAGACTATTCATATATTTTTTCGAGAAAATCTTTTTCTTAGATTGATGTTAAAAAATAAATACAAAACACATGTGATATGAACATAACACATGAATCAATCAAATATTAATGATAGAATGACTTAATTCAGCACTTAAATTCGATTCAAACTATTCCTTCGAACTTAAGTTATTAGTTTGAGTTAGATTTAATTAATGCGAATCAAGTTTAAGTTGAATTGTCACCATCATTTGATTGAAATGTTCATACTGTATATTTTGTCATTATATTTTAATGAAATTCTAGCTCAAAGTTACTTCAGAATCTGGAGAATAACATACAAAACAAGCACTTACATAGATTTACGCATCTGCTCCTCATTGATAGGAGGTGCGCTGAGAAAGATAATTCGAATATTCTCCGAGAGGCACTGAAATCGTAGAGTGTTATTAAGTATACGTAAACAACAACAATAACAACTCAGTAAATACTCCGCTGAAATGCAGTGTCTAAGAGGTCCCAAACTATAATTTTCAGGGAAGGTATATTCCTGTCAAACTAAACAAGTACCAGAAGTGATGAAAAATAACATAAAGAAACCATTAAAGCAACCTTGAGATGTTTAGCAATCTTCCTCATGTTTTCAGAGTATTCATTGAGTGGTACATGAGGTCCAAACCCAGTTGGGTGAGGATGGGTTGAGTCATTTCCACCAAAGTAGACGATAACAAGGGAGGGTTGAATTGGAGCATCCTGGAAATGGAGTACAAAGTAACCCATGATCAGAAATTGCTTGCAAATGGTCAATTATTTGTGCTCGGGTAAAAATTTTGTATAAATATATCACCGAGCTATTAAGTATTTTGATTTAAGTTCTCGCCTTTTTAAGAGATAAAATAGAATAACGAGCCTTGCAATTGTTGTCTTACGAGTATATATTGACTAAATTTTTCAATGCAAATAAATGACAACAATAACATCTAATAAGAGTCTCGCCGAAATATAGAGTCCGGGGCTTTAATGCACATAAGTTTGAGAGATGAATCATTCATGACTCGAAAAATGAACATTTTAATGGAAATCAACTTGGTTTAAAGGGAAATTGAGTGTCTACCTTTGGAAAGATTTGATCTATGACCTGAAGTGCACGAGCTGAATTCCAACCTATATATCCTCTCAAGAATACATCTGCCTGTACTCATGGTAATAAGAGAGAATTATGGAGTCAACAATATCTGAAAGACACAGTAACATAAATTCGGAAATAATTGTACTGTTTTGATCAATCAAACAAACCATGAAAGGAAAGTTTGTAACATCTCAATGCTCCAAAACAATCAAAACCCGTGTAGTAAATAGAGTTATTCCATCACAAAAAATAATTAAAAATTTGTAAGTCGAATTGTTCCACCTCGAAAATGATCATAAGAATGATTCGAGCTATATACAAAGATAAGATTCACAACTCGTTTTCTTTACCGGGATCGAATTTCTCCCTAAGACCCGTCATAACCGTGATGTATTTGTAATACCATGAACAAGCAAACCCAGAATCAGAAATCCACTCTCTTATCTCTTGATACTCTCAAACTCACTCGGATCTTTTAACATCACATTGAACAAAAACCAGGTTGAACACAATAAAAAATGACTATAAAGGTAAAGTGAATTATATATATGTGTGTGTTGGTTTTTTTTTTTTGGATAGAAAGGAAAATTATATAATTAGCGCAGAAAAAAGATTCCAGACATATCCTCTAGAAGGATAAGATGACACCCTATGGATGGATTTATAAAATAGTTGACTCCTACATCAAAATGGCCTACGTACCAACCAGTCAGCACATCTGTTGCTTTCTCGGTTGTGTGTGTAAAACTTTAGTTGAAAGATAATGTCTAACTATATATGAATTCGCTTGAACCTGATCTGATTTTTCTCTAAAATCAATCACGTATGACATATTTCTAATGCCATAAACAAGCAAAACCCAGAATCAGAAACGGACTCTCTTATCACTAGAAACTCTCCAATTCACTCAGATCTTTGATATCACATTGAAAAAAAGAAAAAAAAAAGATCAGTAGAAAAAAGGTGTAAAGAAGCATGAAGAGCTGGACCTTTCGAGAGTAGATTTCTGAAAGCATAGCACCCCAGCCATCGTGACTATAACTGAACTGGACAATGGAGGATCCGAAGAGAACGAATTGTGGCCTTGCAGGACCAACCATTGTTGCCTCTTGCTTTGTTTCGTGACAAGTTTGGATTGCTCCCAAGTCACCACCTCTCGCTCTATCTCTCTTCTTGCAGTATGCGTACACCAAAGTATTTATAGCGGCTGAGGCTGACACATGGTGTTCAGTTGGACAACCTAGTCCCTTGTCTTCTGTGATCTTGGTAGGTGGTAACTAGCGCATTATCATCTGAACACAATCACTTTCCAGACTCCAAATCACTTTTTTTTCAAGAGAAAAACCTATTTTGTCCACAATTGGTGATAAATTAAAAGTAAAATCCAACCTGGCCATGAAATGCTTAGTCAAGTACGAATCAGTAATCACAATCTTTTAATATAACTCCAACTACTACTGTTACTAATAATAATAATATACTAGGTAGTTAAGTGCAGAGCTAATAACTACCGAAAGCATCTAAGTAGTAAGCCTACCTTAAGATGATTGCTTTCTTATTCCAACTTCCCTAAAGCCCCCAGTAGCACAGCCGAGATAGCAAATCCTTTGGGTGTTCCAATATCAATAAGTTGATTGTTTCGCTCCTATATTTTCTAAAAGGAAAAAAGATCTTTGAAAGCTATTTTCTAGATTTAAAAGAGAGCACTTGGATTCTCCCAATAACTAAAAAGTGTACAATGTCTAAATCTAATTTGGGTTTGTAGTGGTGGAGGAACTGGATCGAAAAAAAGAGGGAATTCTAGTTGTAAGATATTTAATGAAATTGTTGCTGAAATTGAGATCTCGTTCAAAAAGAAAGATATCAAATATTTGAAGTTTCTTTTTGTATATTATATAGACGGGATTATTGAATTAATAGCAATAAGTCCTGTTTGAAGAGACTCATATACGGAACGTCTCGAAATAATATCCAAGATAGGAGATTCAATTAACCTAGAATTAGAAGTGGAAATTTTACCTCAACCGTTATTAGCTTTTAATAACATATTTAAAAGTGTTTAGGTTTATGAGAATTTTTCAATATTATGTCAAAATTTTTTAGATTTTTAATTTAAAGATTAAATTTTTAAAATTTATATAGATCGAGTCAAAATGTTATCTTTGTTGATGTGGTTGCTAGATGGATGTGCCACGTGATATTTGGTGGACACCCCACATCAATAAAAAGTCCAATATTTTAAAATTATATCGGAAGTTAAACTGGTTAGATAAAAGATTTAAAAGATTCAATCAAATAAAATTGAAGAATTTAAAATAAGATTAAAGAAGATTGTCCTTAGTTTAAAATTTAACTGAAAAGAAAAGTTGTTAAATAAATATTAATTAGTTTCTTTTTATTTGTAAAATTGATTAATTTACAAAAATCAACCAATTAATTAATAAATTAGTTGATTTTTAATAACAAGAGTTATTAAATTAAACCGAGCCAAAAAGTTAGATAGTTTAAAGTTTTCATTGTTGAACCATTGCTAAATTAAAAATTTTTAAAATTCATTATTAAATTTTAAAAAAATTAGAATTAGAT
>JAOSBN010000004.1:39101849-39119158 GCA_027563595.1 Erythroxylum suave | reverse complement strand
CGATGTTTAGCATGGAAGTAAGCTGAGTTTTTGTCTCCTTGTGAAAGCCAGATTGCGCGCTCATTTTGAATGTGGAGTTCCTCTTCCTGTGTTAGAAGGGTTTCCAGGTCTGAGCGGAGGCTCGCTTCCAGGCGCCTTAGTCGACTGTGCCCATTTGTTGGGAGACATTTCTGAATCCCTGCTAACCTGGCTAGGCAGTGTCGTTTCTTTCGGTTAATGTCGCCGAAGATATCATACTTCCATTTGTGTGCCTTGTGTTGAAAATCCGTTATGGCCTCCTGGAGTGGGAAGGTGTCATTCCAAGTCTCACGGAGCCATGTCTGCCATTGGGGGTGAAGCTCCCAGGCAGACCAATATCGAAACCAGGGTGCTGGGGCGGTTGGCGATGATGTGAGTTTCATAGTGATGTGCAGAGGGCAGTGATCAGAGTTAAGCCGCGGTAAGTGTTTGACTGTATAGTTGGTGGCCCAGTTGATAAATTCATCATTTGCTAGAGCCCGGTCTAATCTGATAAAACAAGTGTTGTTAGTCCATGAAAATCTAGTACCAGAGTACCCCATGTCATTCATGTTGGCCATAGATATCCATTTCTGGAAGCGGGAGCAGGGTTTGGCGCGTCCACCCCCTAACTTGTCAGCTGGCGAGGTGATGGCATTAAAGTCGCCCACCACCATCCAGGGGGAAGTGATGATTCCTGCAAGAGAAGTTAGCTTGTCCCATAAATCCCGTCGTACGGTAGAGTGAGGGCTGCCATATATGGCAGATAAGAGGAAGCTTTGGCCAGCTGGTAAGAGGACATTGAGATGAAGCATTTGCCACGATGCATCAACTGTATAGATAGAAACAGTATTTGTCCATAATACCCATATTCCACCTGCAAAGCCGACAGCTTCAATTCTGTGTGAGTATGGGAAGCCAATATTATTAATAATATTATGAGCAGTAATTCCACTAGTTCGAGGTTCGAGCAAAATGAGGATGTCAGTTTTATGCAGGCGAACCAATTGTTTTAATGTGGATAAAGTTTTTTTATTGGAAATACCCCGACAGTTCCATGATATGAGGTTGCATTCCATTGATAAAGGCTAAAGGGGTTTGAGGCTACCTGGTGGCAGCATGCAGAGTTCCACTCCCTGTGGAGAGTATTGATGTTACCTGGTCAGGGGGTGCATCTTCATCGGATTCGCTGCCCGCCTGATCTGGTGGAGCAAGTAAGTCCACATCCTCCATTAGTGCATGTGCGTTGTGTTTCTTCCTGTTTTTGAGATGGATACTTGTTGCTGTGGCAGGTTGTAGCAGTCCAGCACTGACCCGCAGCTCCGTTTCCTTCCCTTTGGCCCCCTTCAGTAGATCAGGGGCTGGGTGGGGAATGATTGTAACAGAATGGTTCAGGTCTGATGGGGGTGAAAGGGCCGGGTTCGCAGCAGTGGATTGATGTGGAGTGGTTGGGGAGAGGGGAAAGGTAGGAGCGTTGGATAGGTCTTGGATTAGGTTGGAGGTGGTGGCTGGACTGTCTGGAAGGAGAGGAGAAGTGGCCTGGGTCGGCCCAAGAACTTGGGTAGTTTTCCTGACCCATGCAGGTTCCTTCTGGCTGGCTGTATGCTTGCGTTTGTGTTGGGGCTTGCTGGGCTTGGGATGACTTGGTGGCTTTGTAAAATTTGACATTGGCTCTGATGCGGGGCCCTCAGTCCCAAAAGAAAATATAGTGGAGGCACTCTGGTGGGTCTCTGCATGTTGCTTAAGGAGAGCATCAAACCGACCTGAGGTAGGAACTTGAAGTTTCTCTTTCTTCGGCTGACTCCCTGTCCTTTCACGTGAGCTGGCTCCCATTGGCTGACGCCGTTCTTTTTTCTTCGCAACCATCCACGGACCAGGTTTGGTGTAATCAGTCCGTTGCAAGTCAGTGGTGTCAGCTGAAGTCTCTGGGGTGAGCTGACTGCCTGTCAGAGAAATGTGCGGTGATGGATGTGACGTTGGACAACCGTTGCTACCCCCTGTATCCACCGGAGGAGGAGTTGGACCCTGAGGTAGTGGGCCGCCGGAAATAGGAGGTCCAGTTGTGGCGGACGTATTGGGAGCATCTGAGGTAGGTATGGAGGTCTGAGACGTTGATTTCGTCGGAGACTGCGCTGTCTGTCTTTGTCTCAGTTTCGGACAGTGCTCTTTGCTATGCCCGTATCTAGCGCATTCAAAACATATATTATGAAGGGATTCGTATTCCACCCTGTAAAGCTTGTCATCGACTGTGATGTTGGTGATGAGTGGGTTCCTTAGATCAATGGTTAAAGCCAATCTGGCAAAGAGACCCCTTTGAGCTCCAATGGTATGTTCATCGGCCCGTATGAAATTACCCAAGGACTTTGTGATTGCAATGAGAACCTCCTCGTGGAAATAGCGTGGGGGGAGCTCTAGGATGCGGATCCATGTAGCTACCGCCTCGATATTTTCAGACTTGGTATTAAAGTCCCGACTCCAAGGATAAACAGTGAGGTAATGCCCTTGGATCACCCACGGGCCTTGTAACAATGCTCGGTGGTAGTCTTCTCTGCAGGAAAGCTTGACCAGGAAGAAGCCGGCGTCGATGTCAATGACTTCAAGATTGCCTTTTGGTCGCCACAAGGATACCAGGCGCTGGTATAAAGTTCGGTAAGTAACTTGCCGGCCTAGAGGCCGAATGATGACAGTGTTCTGGAAATTGAGGTCCATTGCAGTTTGGATTCGTTCTGAGAAGCTGACGCTGGGGCCTGTTGTGGTTTGACTGTGTATGGCATCCCCGGGCCCCAGCTTGACTGGATGTCGCTTGAGCGGATTAATGTTGAGCTTGTCTTTGAAGGTGGGGGGGACCAGTGGAGAGTCTTGCTGGGGGGCAGCCTGGGAGGCAGTTGAAGGTGGAGGGGCCTGTTGGGAGTCGGAGGAGTCCGCAGTGGCGATCGCGTGTTGAGGGGTTGTGGAGGTGGGTGCCCCCACAGATTCGAGCATGTGGGTGTCTTGAAGATCAGAGGGTACAGTCATGTCGGAGTGGGTATTTGGGTCCAACTGGTTCAGCACCGACATCGTTGCCGGATTGGTGTGGATAGGATGTTCGGTTGTCTGCCCTGTATCGATGTCCATTCAAGAGATAAACTGTGCAAACTGTGCAATTAAAAGTTCACAACTTTGTGTATAGAGATCGAGAGAAAGAGAGAGATTGTATTATTGTTTTTTTTGCCCTCTTTTACTTTCGTATGACTTGCTGTTTTTCCCTTGTGAAATCAGTAATCAGTCACTATCATAATCATCTGTTTATTAGGAACTTATTCCGGATAATAAGAATAGCAAATGGTTTAATCGAGCTTGAATTCAATTTAAGAAGATTTTCGAAAACAAGTTCAAATTTATGTCTGATTTTACTTAGAAATTTGAGTTTGATCTCGAATCAAAACATAATATTTTTTATTTTTCAATAATTAAAAATTAAACTAATTCAGCGCGTTGGGCAAAGATCGAAAGGGCATTTACCCTGAGCCTAGATTCGTAGGAGCTCGTTTATTAAAAGAGTTAAAAATTAACGAGTTAATAAATTTATTTATTAAAAGAGTTAAAGAATTTAAAAGTTAATAAATTTACTCATTAAAAATGGTAGAAATTGAAAAGTAAATAGATATGTTTCATGATATTTATATATACAGAAATTTTTCTTAGCACTTTACATTGTAGTAACTGAAAAGAAAAAAATTGTGATTAAAATTTTAAATTTCTTATTCTGAATTTCAAGAATAGAATTATAGAAGAGTTTAATTCTAATCATCAGTGGAGATATATGTTAGCATCTTTATTAACGAACGAGACTAATTCGAATTATTTTGTTCCGAAGCAAAGATATCTACAGGATGGTTTGTTCTATTAAGATATTTATGACCAAGAAGTACTTGATTCTCTTTCGAGTAATATATTTTATTAATATAATAATATTTGATCGTAATAAATTATTGAAATTTCAATCTTTAACTTTTTGTTTAAACTTTAGTTTTTAAAAAAAAGTTTCAATGGGCTCTTGTGTGGGGTTGATGATTTTTGAAGAGTAGAATTTTTAACTAAATTTAAACTTTTAAATGAGTTAGACAAAATCTCATCTAGGATGAACTAAATTGTAATGAGTCCTACAAATAATTACAATTACTTTTTCTCATAATAATGTGATGAATATAGATTTAGATGATTTTTTTTTAGTTAAAAGCGATACAAATGACTTTAACAATTAAGTTAATGTAATTTGTTGAAATTCTTAAATTTATTAAAGTTACAAATTGTTGTATAAATGTTTCAACTGCTTATTAAATTCTATTGGCTATTCCTCTAACTGTAGTATTAGTTGAAATAAGTTTTTCAAAATTAAAATTATTGAAAACCTATTCGAAGTCATCAATGTCACATGAAAGGTTGAATGATTTAACTATTTTATGTATTGAGAAGGATGTGTTGGACAACATTGCTCGTAATACTATTATTAATGATTAGTGCAATTCTCTTGGTGTTCTGTAATTTGATATTACTGTTCAGTTGCTGGTAAGATGTTGTTTGTTGTTGTTATGATCATTCAATATCTTATTACGACTTGTAACTTGAGTCACTGATGTATGGACATTAAATTTTAATAATGAAAATACACCTTTAAAGTTTACATATTTTTATATTGCCGATTCATTAAGGCATTTTTTTTTCTCTGTCTCCGGCTTATAAAATGTTAAGAATGGCCCTGGTTCGATCAATTCTAATAGATTTTGAGGGGGTCTTGAGCGAAACCGAATCAGATATAAGTAAACCTATATACAACCAGACATCATATCTCAATCTAAAATTTTAACACAATGATGTTATGAATCATATCATTGTATATAACTCATTTCATCCTTATTTCTCTTTCCGATATGGGATTACTCTATTTGTGAATTTCCAAAAAGTTCAATCATAAAACTCTTGAACGTAAAGAGGTGAGCAGAGAAAGTAAAATGGCTCTTGCACAACCTTGATTTCTATTAACAGGTATATATAGATTACAACAGCTACGTATAATCAGCAAGCTAAATCCCTATAAACATGACAGAAATAATGAGGATCCCTTTGATTTGGGGTTAGATTAATGGGCTGATTTTGAATGACTATAATTCAGGAGCTGTTATCTAATACCCCCTTGTAAACGGATGGAAGGAACTACCATCAATTTGGTTTTTAAAGTAAGGAACCGTTGTTTAGTCAATGGTTTTGTTAAGACATCAGCAACCTAGTCTTTTGTTGGAATGTGTGAGACTTGAAGTTGTTTCTTTCAAACTTGATCTCTGACAAAGTGGAAATCCAGTTCAAGATGTTTGGAATGAGTGCGGAAAACTGGATTGGCAACTAGATATGTAGTTGAGACATTGTCACACCATATTTTTGGAACGATAGGAAGACACTGTTGTAATTCTCGAAGAAAAGATTGAAGCCAATAATTTCAAATGCAGCTAATGTTAAGGCACAGTACTCAGAATTAGTGCTAGACCGAGCAACTGTATTTTGTTTCTTCGAACTCTATGAAATTAGATTAGAGCTATGAAAAATAGCATATGATAAGGTACTTTTCCTGTCATCTTTGTAACCTCCCCAATCCGCATCAAAGAAGGCAACAAGGGGTAGGGAGTTAGAGGGTTGGAGAAGAAGACCATGATCGGTTGTTCCTCTTAAGTACCTGAGTATTCGTTTTACGGTTTGCCAATGTGTGCATGATGGAGAGTGCATGAATTGAGCCACTTTGTTTACCGCCATGGTAGTATCGACTCATGTGAGGGCTAAGTATTAAAGTGTGCCCACAACTTGACGATACAAAGTAGGATCTTCAAAGGTGTTGGAAGGGTCTTTTGATGGGAGTGTTTGAGGAAATGATGGTGTTGAGATTGGAGTGGCTTCATGCATATTAACATGTCTTAAAAGGTCCCATACGTACTTTGATTGAGATGGTTGAAGACCATTTGGCAGCCAAGTTACCTCAACTCCAAGAAAGTATGTAAGAGGACCCAAGTCTTTGAGTGTAATAGCTGTCCCAAGTTATTGAATGATATCTTGTAGAAGTTGAGGCGTAGAAGCTGTCAAGATTAAATCATCAACATACACAAGGCAATAAGCAATATTTTGGCCAAAGGAGTAGATGAAGAGAGAGCTATCGGCCTTGGAACCGTGGAAACCAATTTTTGTAGAGCTGATGTGAGACAAAAATACCAGGTCCTCGGAGCTTGTTTCAGTCCGTATAAAGACTTCTTTAAAGAGCAAACATGAAGAGGCCTAGTACGATCAATGAAGCCTTGCGATTGTTCCATGTAAACTAGTTCATTTATTGTCCCGTGTAAGAATGCTTTCGACACATCTAACTGTCAAATGGGCCAGTGCGAATTGACAGCAATTAACAAAACAAGGCAGACTGTAGCAGGTTTAATGACAGGACTAAAGGTCTCAACATAATCGACACCTGGTCGTTGATGAAAGCCTTTAGCCACAATCTGGACTTGCGACGAACAAGGGATCCATCTGGTTTGGCTTTGACCCGATAAACCCATTTGCAATCGATTATATTTGTGGCTTGTGATCTTGGTACTACTAAGTCCCATCTTCCGCTGGTCATCAAGGCATCTATCTCCTCTGACATGGCCTAACGCCAAGAATGATGCTTTGTTGCCTCTTGATATGTTGTTGGAGGAGAGAGAGTAGTGGATGTTACATGATGTGCTTTGGGTTTTAAATGACCAATTTTGGATCTTGTGACAATGGGATGTTAATTTTGAGTATTTGGGTGTTGGGTTGTGTATGTGGAGAAATCTATGGTGAGTTGAAGAGGTTGTTGGGTAGTAGGGTCAGTTCTTGAAGTAATGGTTGCAGTATTTGGAGGTGTTTGTGGGATTTGTCGAGGAGTAAGTGAGACATTGGGTACTGGTTGAGGAGTAGGGCATGGGACAAACTTTCCAAGAGAGAAAATAGGTATAGGTGAAGATTGCCCATCACTTTCCTTGAACAGGAAAACCATGACGTGAGTAAAAAACTTTATTTGTAGATAAGGATAAGCATTTATATCTTCTGTGCAGAAGACTATAACCAATGAAGACACACTTAGTAGAACAAGGTTCAAGTTTATTTTTAGTGTAAGGACACAACCATGGATAGCAAGAACAACCAAATACACGAAGGAAATTGTATTATGGGTTACGGTTAAAAATTATTTGGTAAGGGGATTGGTGATTGAGTTTTGGAGTGGGTAAGCGATTGAAAGTATAAACTACAGCTGCGAATGCATGGTCCCAGTATTTGGGTGGGATGGCTGAATGATATAGGTAAGCACGTCCAGTTTTGGTGATGTGTCGGTGTTTTCGTTTAGCACAACCGTTTTGTTCGGGCGTGTGGGGACAAGAGTTTCTTTGTATAATGGTATTTTGAGTAAGATAGGTTTTAAGGCTTGGTATTCCCCTCCCCAGTTAAATCAGAATTGTTTGATGGGTTTGCCAAGAATTTTTCAAAAATAGCCCGAAATTTGACAAAGCAATTAAAGAAATCAGATTTTTGGAGAAGAAAATAAATCCATGTGTATTTGGTGTAGTGATCAAAAAATAAAACATAATATAAACAACTAGCAGATGAAGAAATGGGAGCAGGGCCCCATAAAGCTGAGTAAATTAATTCCAACGTTCTATAGCATGAAAATCATAATCATGAAAAGGAAGTTTATGTGATTTGCTAACACAAGATGTTTCACACAAAGAAGAAGTAGTTTTTGCTGAAGCTGATAGTTTATTGGTAGATAAGACTTTATTTATAGTTCTTGAACAAGCATGGCCTAATCGAGCATGCCAAGAAGACAAAGAAACTGAATGACAAACTGGCGAAACAGAATCCATGACTAAGTGATAGAGCCCATCTTTAATGTATCCCCGATGAAGAGGTTGTTTCGTTTGGCGATCCTTAATCACAAAAAGATTGGAGAAAATGAGTAACCTGTTGAACATATATCAAGTTTGTGTTAGATTTAGGAACATGAAGAATGGTATCCAACAGATAATTACGAGAATTGACAGTAATATTGTTAAAACCAATATGAGTAATAGGTAAGCTTTTAACATTTGTAAGGGCAACTTCATCAGTGCCTAAATATTTAGAGTGAATGCCCAGGTTTTCCAGTTCAGAAGTCAAATGATGGGTGGCTCCAGTGTCAACAATCCACGGCTTTGTTGATGGTGTAGGAGAGGAAACGTGGTTTGCAGCTAGTTTGGAAGCGTAATTATTGGAGTTGTATACTTGGGACTAGGACATTGTCTGGAGGTGTGGCTATGACTATTGCAATTGTAACAGATAGGAGTGAAGGATTTGGTGTGGTTATGGCCTGCACGTCCACGGTTGGAGTAATATTGATAGCAAACCACATCTGTTATTGCGACCTCGACCTCGTGAGCTTCCATTTATGTGTTGGCGGGCATTGTAATGAGCAACGGCAGGAGGATTAAGAGAGACATCGGAGTTCTTAAGCTGCATTTCTTCAAAAAGCAGTAAACCAAATAAATCATCAAAAGAGATAGAGGTAAGCCTTGCCTCAATATTGAGTGTAAATGGTCTGTAATCAGGACCCAAACCACTTAAGATGTGATCAATGAGATCATCCTCAGAGATGGCAGCATCGAGAGCAATAAGTTGATCAAATAGACATTTTGCCCGGTCCACTTAGGTTTGAATTGAGTCATTGTCCCGCGACAGTGCATGAAGTGCATTTTTAAGAGTATGAATTTGAGCTCTAGAACCAGATACGTAAGTGGACTGGAGACGTGACCAAGCATCATAAGCAGTGGCGGTAACAACAACCTGAGAGAGAACAGATTCAGAGAGGGAACCTAGAATCCAGCTTAGCACCACTTGATTCGTCGTGTACCAGGTTACGTATGCTGGGTTTGGAGAGTTGTCAATTTCTTTAGGAGGAGGTGGAGTGCCATCGACATAGTGTGACAGTTGGTGACTACAAAGAAGAGGAATAACTTAAGTTTTCCATAGTTGATAATTTGAAGAAGTGAGTTTAATTGTTATCTGATTGTGGATAGAGGAAAAAGATTGAGTGGTCATGACGATTGACAAAAAGGGGAAAAAAAAAAGATGGTGTTTAAACCCTTGTGAGCTTTGATACCATAAAGAGGTGAGCAGAGAAAGTAAAATGGCTCTTGCATAGCCTTAATTTCTAATAACAGGTATATATAGATTACAACAGCTATGTATAATCAGCAAGCAAAATCCTTATAAACATGACAGAAATAACGAGGATTCCTTTGATTTGGGGTTAGATTAATGGGCTGATTTTGAATGACTATAATTTAAGAGTTGTTATCTAATGGAACGGACTAATTTTTTTATTTGATTTTCAACTTTTTGGTTTCATTTACTGTAATAACCTTTATTAATTAATCAGTCAGTTTTTGTAAATTAAACAATATTTATAAATCAAAATAAACTAATTAATTTTTATTTATCAATTTTCTTTTTCAATTGCACTTAAAATTTTTCAATTGGTAAGGATAATCTCCTTCAATCATATTTCAAATTCTTCAATTGTATTCAATCTTTAACCAGTTTTATATCAGTCTAATACTCGAACAACCTTTAAACCTTGAAACTCCTATCTTATTAGTTTAGCTTTCGGTCTAATTTTTAAAACATTCCTATTTATCAAGTTTGAGTATTTTTACCATCTTAAAATGTGCTAGTGTGTTTTTATAAACCATCCTATATGTTCAAACTAACTATAATAATCCTTTATTTGGGAAGCTTTCTTGATAATAAGAATAACAATGGTTTAAGTCAAACTTCAATTCAAGTTAACAAAACTTTTGCAAACCTAAACATCTGTTTTTTTCCGATTTATCGAATTTTGAATATTTCCACTAGCCCCAAAATTGCTAAATTCTTCTAATAAACTATCCTTTACATCAAAGTAATTATATCTCTATAACATGTTAGTCTGATGGAAAAAAGATACCACTTAATTTTTTGTAATTTAAATAATTTTAAAGAAATGTCATAATATATTGTGTCTTGAAGCAATTGGTAAAGTTGTTCCTTTGTGATCACAAAATCACGAGTTCAAATTATGGAAATAGATTCTATGTAAAAGTCCAAAACCCCGTAAAGCGGAGAGCCTTAGGCATTAAGTTCGTTTAAAGTAATAATTAAGTTATTTTGAGTTATATCCAAGCTTCTTGATAAATCTTTTAATTGAATAAAAATTTGCCTCATTGAAAATTTTTGATAATTCAAAATTTTGATTATGAAAAATTGCATTTAATAATTCAAAATAGTCATTCATGATTTATTTTTATATAACATGGTAGGAAAACTTTTATTAAAAATAAAACTAAGAATAAAACATAACGATATATTTTTTGTGATTTAACATATTTTCTAAAAAATATTACAATTTAATATTTAAAAAAATCATACATTGTTGAATAATTCACACACATTCTTCCCCATAATTTTCTGTTATTTTTAAGAAATTGATACGTGATATAATTTTTATATATGTTACATAAAATTCTGAATTATAAATTTTAAAATATTAAATCACAAAAAAATACTCAAGATTGAATTTTTAAGCCGCCTTATTATTCCTTGGACCAGGCTATGGATTAACAGAAGTACTCTGCTTCTGGAGGCCCATATAGATCGTAAAGGGCAAAGAAAATATAACTTTCTTATATTTTTATTTATTTTTATATATTATTTAATATTTTCACTTATTTGGCAAGTAGGACTAAATTGTGAAAACTTTGAACTGCACTTCTTTTGTTTGATTTTTTACTTTTTGATTCGGTTTATTTTAGTAATCTTTGCTGTTAAAATCGATTAGTTATTAATTAACCAACCGATAGTAAATTAATCAAGTTTTATAAGATAATTAATTTTTATTTAACAGTTTTTCTTTTCAATTAAAATTTAAATTAATGACAATCTTTTTTAATATTATTTTAAATTCTTTAATTTTATTAATATTTAACCGACTTTAAAATTATGTAATCTCACGTTAGAATCAGACAAAAAACTAAAGTGAGTTATCTATAAAAATAGGACGTATAACCTATTGTCTTAATGAAATATTAGATCTTGACTCAATTTTTAACAGATTCACCCAGTGTTTTAAAAATTGAACTTGTTTGACTAATTTAATAGTGAAAATTTTAAACCGACAAACTTTTCGATTTTTAATTTTTTGAATTAATTTAGTTTAATAATTTTTATTGTTAATTACTCGGTTTATTAATTAATCAACTAATTTTTGTAAACTAATCAGTTTTTATCAATAAAAATAGACTAATTAATTTTCATTTGACAATTTTTAATTAAACTTTAAATTTTTATAAGTAAGGATAATCTTTTTTAATTAAATTTTTTATAAGTAAGGATAATCTTTTTTAATTATTTTTCAAATTCTACAATTTTATTCAATATTTAACTAGTTTTATAACATTCTAATACTAATTAAACTTTTTAACCCCTAAATTTCTTATTTTACCGATTTAACTATCTTTTCGGTGCTGAAAACATTGGATTCACCTTATATTAACAATTTATTACGGAATATTTAAATCAAATTGTCGATGAAAATTTTGCTAAATGACTTTCTCCAAGTTAAATTGGGTTTTACTTTCTTAGGAGAACAGATTATCTGTTTCAATTAACCAATTTTATACTATTCTATTAAATCTCATTCACTCGTTTTTATAAAATTTACATAAATATATAGATAAAATTAAATGTCAGAAGGTTGATACATCGAACAAAAACAAATACTCCTATTGGGATAATAAATCCCACATCGAAAAGAAACAACATCTAACAGTAACATATAAGATTGAAAATGAGTAATCATCTTTAAAGTTTAAATCTTTTGAATCGACCTTATTTTCAACTCAACTTAAATTTCAAGAAACATCTAACAATAACATATAAGGTTGAAAAAGAGTGATCCTCTTTAAGGCTTAAGTATTTTGGATCGACCTCATTCTTAACCCAACTTAAAATTCAAGTTAATATCATAGTTTGTTTCCTTCGATGGTTTAGGACGGTGCCCGATTTTATCCCTTTGTCCAATATACCTAGCAAATGTTCAGGCCTGCTTTGGGCCGAGAGAGGTGTGTCAAAAATCTTACATTGAACAAGTGTAAGGACATTCAGTCATTTATAATAGTGTACAAACTTCTCCTCTCAAACTAACTTTTAGAAGAGAGTCAGGCCTTTCAACATAGTATTAGAGCTTATAAAACCCAACGCCGCAGCAAAGATCCTAGAGCCCAAAAGTCTCAAATAATCCACTTGACAAATCCCAAAAAAAGTTGCAAGTAAGAGGAAATATTGAGATAATAAATCCAACCAAAAAAAAACATAATATAACAATAACATACAAAATTGAGAATGAACAAGATGACCTCGTTCTCAACCAAATATAAATTTCAAGAACTTCGACCCCTTTCTTAGGATACCTTTCTGACAACAAGCGCGGGGTTCGGACGCTTGGTGATGACATAAACGTCAAACAAAATCATGTCGATGAGCTGAAGCATCGACGTGCTTCCCATGTGACCATTCGTACTACTCGTGAAGAATTCAATTATTACACTTTGTTTTCTTCCCATTTTCTTCCTCAACTTATCACTGAACTTGGTCTGCTTTTAGCTGATTTACCATGTGCAGTCCTGTAACTTCCATATAGAACAAACACTTATCTTTGTCTCTTTACCAATTGCGATTCTTCTACTTATATGATGACTATGTAATATTTCATACGATAAATGCTTTATTTCTTGTAGAATTTTCTTTATGAATTTATTTTATTTATTTTCAAAATCTAGAAAGATCCTACTAATTATATATTTCGTCAGGATTGTACTAATTATATATTTCGTAAATCAATTCCAGATTATCCTTAACAATTGATTATCTATAAGAAAATAGTATTTGTATCTCCATCGAAGATGTGGGTATGACTGCGTACATCTTACCCTCGTCATACCTTGCTTAGGCGAAAATTTAAATTGGTTTGGTTTGGTTTGGTTTGGTTGATTATTACAAGATTCTAGTAGAGATAATATTAAAGATTTAAAGTCAACTTAAAATAGAAATGAGACAACGATTAGTTGAAGAAAATACATATTCAAAAAAGAGCCACTGCATTTTACAAGCGGGGGGATAAAAGCCTGAATCTTTGAAATACGTTAGAAGCAATAATATTCTCAAAAGTCGTATCTTGATTACAGTCTTTTATGGCTTAGAAAGTGCCAATTCTTTTTGTGAGAGATCATTGAAACTCGTATAGAACAAATTACTTTTTCATTTGTTGAGAGTTTGTAGAGGCTAGCAAAATACTACTAGTTTAGAAGATTAGAAAACTTTAAAAAATATGTACTCGAAAGCTTAAAGAGACTTATCAAATCACTACTTGCATTTTTACAGTGAAGCATTCATGTTGGATACTTAGGAATTTTGAACATATGCTTGAGTTGTAAGTTAAACCAGTATAAATCGACTGCATTCTTCTCTCTCTTTTATTAACTTTTACATTTCTGCATTATATTATGTGTATGTTCATTTCAACAAAAGGCTCCTTCACTGTTATAGTACGATCCTTTTGTTTTTGACTAGCTAACGATTCATTTCTTTTTAAGAGACGCCTTCTTTTTATTGTTTCAACAAGACTCATACTTTAGCAGACTCCTGTCGTTTGACAGCTATTATTATCTAACATCTCCTATTGTTTTATTTTTTAATAGACTCATGTCTTTAACATGCCATTAGCTTTATACAAATTGAAAGCAACTTGCAAAAAAAAAATTTTGTCATACTAAGTTCATCACCCTCTTGTGTGTGTTTACTTTATCAATTTTTTGTTATATTATAATGTTTTAAAAATTGAATTTATTTGGTAGATTTAACAGTAAAAATTTTGAATAGACTAATTTTTTTGTTTAGTTTTTAACTTTTCAATTCGATTCAGTTTAATAATCTTTGTTGTTTAAAACCAATCAATTTATTAATTAATCGGTCAGTTTTTATAAATTAATCAATTTTAATAAACCAAAATAAATAAATTAATTTTTATTTAGAAGTCTCACTTTTTAATTAAACTTCAAAAAATCACTGGAATTAGCCCAACAATACTTTACTTTCCAACTTAAGAAGTTATAAATTTGAAAATAGTTAATAAGAAATAAAAAGAATAATATTTTTATATAATAAAAATTATTCTATGGAATTATAAGTTTAAGAGATAAAGATTTAAAGGCGTCTAATTTTTAAGATTTTTTCAATTTAATGTCAAACTTTTTAAAAATTTCAATTTTAGCTACTAACCTTCAAAATTCATATATCTTTAGTTAAAGCATTTTTTCTGCTCGTGTGACTAATAGATGGACATCTAGGTCGTATTCGATAGACACACCGTATTAATAAAAACAACATTTTGACTTGATTTCTATAAGTTTTAAAGGATTAGTCCTTATATTAAATATTTTAAAAATTTTAGTGCTAAACTATGATTAAAATGTTCAACTAGTTCGATCAGTTCAATAGTAAAAAACTTGAACCTTTCAATTTGTCGGTTTGATTTACTTTAATAACTATTATTATTAAAAATAGATCAATTTTAAAAATTAATGGGTATTTATAAACTAAAATAAATCAGTTAATTTTTATTTAATATTTTTTAATTAAATTTAAATTATTTAATAAATAAGGACAATTTCTTTCAATTATATTTTAATTTTTTTAAATTTTATTCAATCTTTAACTAATTTTATAATCATTTAATACCGGTTGCAATTATTAAATCTTAAACTTTCTGTTCTATCGATTCAACATCTAGTCCAATTTTTAAGATATCTACCCTACAAACTTGAAGGCACAACGAAAGGACATTTTGACGTGTAATGAGAAAAATATCAATCTCATTTTCATTGTGCTTTGTGTGGAACCAAAGAAGAGTTACGCTAGAACACGATGGTTTCTGTGGTTGAAGATGGTTGAGCTTGAGAAGTACAAACCATTCTTAAGTACGGTCAGATTTTGATAAGTAACTGATAGGTGCTCTACTTATATAATTCAGATAGGACCAGTCCTGAACAGACAAGCAAGATCTACCAAGAATCAGGTCAAAGAACGGCTTCAGCTATAGGAAATTTCCTGGAAATTGCTCAACTACGAGACATATCAAATGAATAAGATTGTTGTGACACGATCACATCCGAAAAGGATTGGTTTTTGAATGATAAGCATGAAAGTTTCCGAGTTCCAGGTTGTTGTTGTGTTGTTTGTCTGGACGTAAACCGAAGTGGGTAATGAGGAAGCTTCGCGGAAGGTAGGATGGTGAGTTCAGACAAAAGAGACATGCATGTGAAGCGCAAAAATATAAGGTGGGCGAGACATGTTCTTCAGGATTTGTATCAAAATGATAGGTTTCTTGAAGTGACAGGAGGAGCAGGAGGAGGTCCCGTGGGGTTTGTGAGATGGAGAGTAGAAACTAACATTTGGCAATCAGGATTTGTATCAAAATGAGTTTATTTTATTTTGGTTATACATCATATATTTCAGCATGGTCGAATTAATCCGAAGTTTCTAAGAGTTTTAGAGGAGGTAAATCTAAAACTTCAAGATCTCTGAGATTCTTACGTAACTTATACACTTCTACATACAAGGAGTCGTCATATATTGATTAGCCGGCTAATGATTAATCACTGACCCTCTTTAGTATTAGGTTCTCATCAGCCTCAAGATTTCTAGTAGTTTCAACCCTTACACTACTAGAAATGTCCGCAATTGATCTGACCATAGAGTATGCCCAAGGGTCTATAAGATCATCAACAGGAAAAATTTCCCCTCTCCTCCTTTATTGATAATTCAAACTCAAGACTTCCTATCAAGAAAAATGAAAGCCTTATATGAAAAGTTGAAACCAATTAGGTCACTCCTAAATGCCAAAAATGATATTTTTTTGAAGTGAGACGAGGGAGGAGGAGGGGGAGGTCCCATGAAGTTTGTGAGATGGAGAATAGAAACTAACATTTGGCAATCCATATTTGATGAAGAAAAGACGAATTGGAAGTTGTTTCTTCCTTTGGTTTTTTTCCTGTTTTTCCCTCTGTGTCTATCTACAAATGCTTGCTGTACTTATTAATTGGCTAAAAGACAAACATCTTATTTATTTGATTTAAGAAATTTTAAATAAACCCATATTCTTTAAATTTGAAAAAAAGATTCTTTCTAATTTTTTATTTTAAAAAGACTCATTCTTTATATTTCGATTAAAAAATAATTATGAAATATACATAATATAAACATTATATATGAAATGATCAAATATCAATAACATAATAATCCAGCTTAATTTTCAATATTGATACAAATTAATTAAATTAAAATTTAATTAACAATTCAAAAAAATTATAATAAATTATTAATTTGAATCGAATTTAATTAAGAAATAGATTAAATCAACTTTTAAGTAAAGTTTAATCGTAAAAAAGGTAGAAAAATGAGATAATTAGGCATAAGACCTAACAATGCTTTTTTTTTTGGGCCGACACAGTACATTATAATCTTCAGCCTTACCCTCAAGAAGATGTGACCAATCCACCTGAAGAGTAGTATCGACTTGTTCTTCTTCTTCTTCTTCTTCTGTTCTTCTGCTTCTTCTTCTTCTTCCCCTCCTCCTCTGCTTCTTCTTCTTCAATGTGACAATTAGGGTTTGGTAAAATATATAGACCAGGCTTTGCCTGTGTTGCTGTAACGTCATTGAACATTGTAACTTTTCAAAGTCAGGAAACTTCCTTCTGCCTGCCCTAACTTGGCATTTTCTTTAGAAATAATAATGATGACAACGATTTTTTTTAAAATTCTCATAAGACAAACAAAACTAACATTTCATTTTTTTTTTAAAGATAAAAACTAACATTTCATTGATCGTTTATATCAAATTATTTTAATTAAATTGTTGTTCAAAGGAATTTATGGTAATATCTTGATTTAGATATAATAACAACAGCTCAATAAAAATCTTAATGAATGTGAAATTTAGGTAATTTCAATAATACGCAGTCTTATTTTAAACTAATAAAAAAGCTATTTCAAAATATTTATGATACCCAAAGCATATAATAAAGTTTATCTTTTATTCTAAAAACAACTATAAACAACTTCAAACTTTGGAGTTTAGTCTATTTCCTTGATAAAACACTAAAAAAATAACATTTTACTAAGTCTTAATCATGTTATTTTAACATATAATC
>JAOSBN010000004.1:39060490-39095081 GCA_027563595.1 Erythroxylum suave | reverse complement strand
ATATATATAACTCTTCATATATTAAAAATAAAATATTTATTAACATAAAATTAAATAAACTTAATTATCGAATCTCAAAATACATGACTCTTAACTATTTATATTTTCAACTTAATTTCCATATTTATCTTAATACTTAACATTTAATTTCTTCCATTTTTTCTTTTTTAAATAATTAATTAATTTTTTCTCTTTTGGCTTTCTACAGTGGGAGGTCTTCTAAATGCAACTTGTGGCAATGCTACTGAACTCATCATAGCTATATTTGCTTTATGTCAAGCAAAAATAGAGGTGGTGAAGTATTCTCTTCTGGGTTCAATCCTTTCAAACCTGCTTTTAGTCCTTGGAACCTCTCTTCTATGCGGTGGCATTGCCAACATTGGAAAGGAGCAAAAATTCGATAGAGTCAGCTTCTACTCAAACATAATCATTTAGTTTCTGTACTGCTTCACTTATGATTTTAACATGCAATGTCTGACGAAACTGAACAGAAACAAGCGGACGTGAACATAATCCTACTGGTACTAGCATTGCTGTGTAATGTTCTGCCATTGTTGTTCCGATTCGCGGGCGCTTCCCTCACTCTCACGGCGGTCCCGACACTGCAGTTGTCCAGAGCTAGCAGTGTTGTTATGCTTATTGCTTATGGTGTATTTATCTTCTTCCAGTTGGTGACACACAGAGAGATGTTTGAAGCACAGGAGGTAGTAACATTAAACGATGTCAGAGAAGCATTCTGATATAAATATATATACTTGTTTACTGTCAGTTGTTAAAAGTTACTGACTTTCCCATACTTGTGGAACTGATCAGGAAGATGAAGATAACAATGATGCTGGTGAAGAAAGACCTGTTATTGGATTCTGGAGTGGGATCGTTTGGCTGATTGGAATGACTGTGTTCATTGCTGTTTTATCAGAATATGTTGTGGCCACTATTGAGGTTGATTGAAGAACAATTATTGGATTTTTATCTTCTTTTTTTTATGAATTCAAAGTTCTCATTTTTTCTATTTTTCTGGTTTTTTTTTTTGAACAGGAAGCTTCAGATTCTTGGGGACTTTCTGTGAGTTTCATTAGCATCATTTTGCTGCCAATTGTTGGAAATGCTGCAGAACATGCTGGAGCTATCATTTTTGCTTTCAAAAATAAGCTAGTAAGTTGTGAATTATTATTATTATTTTATTATATTTTAGAACTATTGTGCTACATAAATAGCCCATTAAAAATAAGGTTATCTATTACTAAACCTCTTCGTATCTCTTACTCATATCTAAGTGGATAATCATGTCTATATTTTTTATATTTTAAATTTTATAATATATATTATAGTATCTTATATTGATTAAACATGAAAATGTTAAAGAGTTAATAAGTGATAAAGGTTAATTATCCAAATGACTAGTTCTAGTCATTTTGGTAATAGTTAACCTAAGTCCAATTCTAATATGATATCAGAGTCAATAGTTGTCAATTTGGATGTTCAGTTCCAAATGTCCGGTTCGATTACTACTGCGTTTATTTCAAGTGACAATGAGATGTCTAGTCCCAATTGCACTTGAGGGGGAGTTTTAGAGTATCTTATATTGACTAAACATGAAAATGTTAAATAATTTATAAGTGGTAAGGGTCAACTATCCAAATTATTAGTTCTAGTTATTTTTGGCAATAGTTGACTCATGCCTAATTTTAATAATATATTCATATACTTACATATAATTAATCACACCAAATTCCTTGAATAAAAAAATATAATTCTTAATTATTTATATGCTTTACTTAATTATGATGTATTGATCTATATTCTTAACATTTTAATTTATTATTTTTAATTGCAGGACATCTCATTAGGGGTTGCCTTGGGATCTGCAACACAAATTGCAATGTTTGTGGTAAGGATTTAAGATACACAAATTCATTCTTTACCTTTTTTAACTAATTTTGAAAATTAACTATTTTCATGTATTAAAACAAACTATTAAACTTGTATTTAATAGTCTTTTTTAATTAAAACTTAATTTTTAATAGACAAAAATTTTGTATCTTTTGAACATATTGTTTGCCAATTTCATCGATAATTAAAATTTTGATCCAATTTGGCTGGTTTAACATTGAAAACTTTGAATTGATCAATTTTTTTATTTAATTTTTAAATTTTTTGATTCAATTTATTTTAATAATCTTTATTATTAAAAACCATAAGTTTATTAAATAATCGACTAGTTTATTTTTTATTTAAACTTCAAATTCTTTTATAAGTAAGGATAGTGTTCTTCAATTATATTTCAAATTCAATCTTTAATCTATACTAATTAATGACAACTTTTTAAACCTTAAATTTCTTTTTTTATTGGTTTAACTTCTAACCCATATTTTAAAACATTAGATTTTATAACAATTTAATAGCAATTGATCTTTTTAATTTTTCAGTTCCATCTAAACAGTTAAATTGTGACACTTCTTACAGGTACCAGTCTGTGTAATTGTGGCTTGGATTATTGGAATTGACATGGATTTGGTTTTCAATCTGGTAGAGACAGGAACTCTTGCACTGTCTGTAATAGCCGTAGCATTCACTTTGCAGGCAAGATTTAAGAACAATGTTGTCATCATATAATTTAAATTATTATTATTGAGTGAAACCTTATTTTCTACCTGGAACAACAGGATGGTACTTCTCATTACATGAAAGGGTTGGCACTCTTGCTATGCTACATTGTCATTGGAGCTTGCTTCTTCGTAACCAAAACATCTCTGCCAATTAGTAAGAACATGAATCTGCTACATCAATTTTGTAACTCTATAATTGCTAATGCAATCTTGATCTCTACTTGTTCCAGACCAAAACGATAACATCAACATGAGAATCAGATCAGAGACTGGAACCATATCAGCTTAAAATGGGGGTTTGAGCTTCTGGATGTGACTACTTCATGATCATCCATGGAATCACCTGCCTGAGACATGAACAGATTGGTTTCATTTGTTATTCTTTCATTGTGATCCATCTTTGGTTTTGGCCTGCCTGAAAGAATTCCCAGTTTGTGCTGTCCAGTTCGAACTCCATTGAAGATAGAGTTACAGCTTTTCGTGTGTTGCTTGAATCTTCTTCAGATGTAGTCTTTTCTTCTTTATTTTTATCAGTTCATCATCCCTGTTCCTATGCATGTTGCTGAGAGGTGGCATAATGGGCACGAGGAACCTTTTGGCTTTTGTAGTGAAATAAATCGAGAATAAATGAAGAGTATGCTTTGATTTGTTCTTGCTTGTAATATATTATTAGATTTTTTAATATGGACAAAGTGTAGAGTCTAATAATAAGAATTGAGATTGGGTCAATCATTGTCAAAATGACTAGAACTAGTCATTTGAATAGTTGACTCTTACCACTTATAAACGTTTTATCAATTTCATGTTTAGTCAATATGAGATACTCTAATATATATTTTCAATTCATTTTTGATGAAAATTCAATATTTGATGAAATTAATAATAATCGTTATAATGATGGAGAAATTTGGAGCAATCGACAAAAGTTGCTCCTTTTTGACCATAAGGTCACGAGTTCGAATGATGAAAATAATTTTTTTGTAAAAATTATAAAAGAAAGGTTGTATACATTGATAACGCTTCTCCATATGTACACTAAGTAATAATCATTATAGAAATTAATAGTTTTATCCTAGATAAATGTAAGACAATTTCAATTTTTAATTAATTTTAGAATAGATATAACTACTTATTAAGTGCCTAACCTTTTGAAAATTTTCAATTTAATATCTAAATTTTTAAAATTTTCAGTTGAGTGAGTTTAGTTCAAAAGGCTAACGAGATATTTGTTATCCATAACATGTAGATGTCTATCTAAAAAATAGTAACCATGATTAGATTGAAATAGATAATTTTTTTTTAGTGGATACTTATATATCATAGCCAAATTGATGTGATGTCAAGTGTCTGTAGGAATCTTATATTGTAAAGAGATGAAACTAGTGAAGGACGTATAAGTGGAAAAGACCTACATAAACCTAAAGCTTTGAAATTTTGGGTTGAAGTGTGCTGTCAAAACCTATAAGTATGTTCTCTCATTAGGCCCACGATGAGGATCTCTCATGTAAGTGGACTCTCCAGATCTAACAAGAGAAGCCAACGAGTATGTTCTCTCATTAAGCTCGTGATGAAAATCTTTCATGTAAGTGGAATCCCAGATCTAAAAAGTGATATCAGAGTCGATGATTCAGTAAGGGACGAATATGGAGATGATAATCGGATCTCATAGTTGCCTCCTTACGAAGAAGGGCAAGGAGACTCTTGGTGGGCCCAAACCAATTTAGTAGAAAGACTCTTGGTGAAGTCATATATTCAATCTGCTAAGAAAAAGGTAGAAAGGAAAGTTCAAGCTCAATGTGGAAGTTCATACTTCAAAGGGAGATTGATAGGATGTTAAGTGTGAATAGGAATTCCATATTAGAAAGAGATGGAACTAGTGAATGACATATAAGTGAGAAGGACTCATGAGCTTAAAACTTTAAGGTTTTTGGTTGAAGTGTAGTGTTAAAGCCCACGAATATATTCTCTCATTAAACCCATAATAAAGATCTCTCATATAAGTGAACTCCTCAAATCTAATACAAATTAGCAAATTACTAACAGAAATAACGTGAGAATTAGTAGAAGAGTTTACTCGCATCCGAGAAATTGATTATTAAAGTTTAAAAATGTTGATCATTATATTGAAAATTTTAAAAGTTTAGATACTGAATTTAAAAAATCCTAAAAAGCTTAACATTTTAAAATTATTTATCCCTTTACAATATTAGTAAGAAATACACAAATTATTAACATTTTTAATTTTTTTATGAATTTATCTTATTGTTATTATTTACAAGAAGCAACGAACACATCCAATTTAAATGCTAACTACAAAAATTAATAAATTAAAATTAAAATTTATTTTAAATAATAATAACGAGTAATTATTTTTATTTTTATTTTAAATTAAGAGAATAAGAGTTTATTCTAGTAACTCTAACATGGGTACTCTAATATGGAATAGTCTAATTTATATTGCATTTCACATTAGTAAAATTAAAAATAGAAATTAAAAATAATCTCTAAGTTATATCTATGGTAAATTAAAATTTTGATATTTGATTAATTTGACGTTTCTTATTAATAATATAAAACTGAATAAAGTCTGAATATTAAACTAAAAATAATAGAATCAGTAAGAGATTTTTCTGAATAAATAATAAGATTAATAAAATCTTAAGATGCTTTTAACAGTTATGCAATGTTGCTTATAAATTAAACTAGTGAATTGATTGCTAAAAACTTGTTGCACCAAACTTTAGGGATGTTAATTAGCCGGGCCGGGTTAATTGCCTATAGACTAACCCGTGACTCAACTTGTCTTTTTTTTTAAATTATAAAACGACGTCATTTTTATTGTTCTGGCCCGGCCTCCGACCTTGACTCGTGACCTATTAGGTCAACTTGAATCATAACTCAATTCAACTTGAAGGCTAGATATATTAAAAATTTACAAAGTTTTTAAATTAAATTAGTCAAACTTAATTCAAATTCGATCAGACTTTAAATCATCCGATCATAATCAAATTTAGGCCAAAGTTACGAGCTTTTAGCCAATTAAATTTCGGACTAGGCTTGTTTCTACCCAGCCCGACTTGACCTCAGCCCATGACCTATGGTGTCAACTCGAATCAAAACTCGATTCAACTTCAACACTAGATATATTAAAAAAATTACAAAGTTTTTAGATTAAATTAATCAAACTTTATGCTTAAAATTATCAGATCATATTCAGATTTAGGCTCAAGTTACGGAATTTCGGACTAGGCTTATGCCCGAACATAGATTTTCGGGCTCATTGGCAGGCCTAGTAGGCCAACACTTTTGACCAAAATTGGGCTCTACAAAAGGTGTTTTAAACAAACATCTTCTCTCCGCCGTTTGATCATCGTACACCTAATCACTTCCCGTGGACCTGAGAACGGAGAATCAGAGAACGGCTAGGCACTTGTGCCCGCAAAACAAAACTTATAAGATCGGCTCAGTTCTATTTCTGTATTTGCCTTATCTCTTCTCTTTCAGACAACCTCCAAATTTTCAATTTCCCACCATGGGAGAAAACGAGGCATCCGTCGTGTCATTTCGAACCGTACCGGACCTCAGAACGTCGACGTGCAATTTCGCTCAGAGTCCGAACCACGAGCGTCTTCTACACGGCGCGAGGCTCTGTGGCGGAGTTGGTGGCTACGGCGGTTTTGGAAATTTCGCGACGTTTTCGATGGCAATCAAAGGAGAGAGAAACGAATTCGCCCCGAGCACGACGCAGCTCCTGAAGCATCCTTTGGCGGTTCTCGCTTACTTCCCGAGAGATGTTGCGATATTCGTTGCCGGCGCCATCGCCGGAGCCGCAGCGAAGACCGTCACAGCTCCTCTCGACCGTGTGAAACTCCTTATGCAGGTGGTTGTTGTTCCGTTATATCTGTAAACATCGTCATTCGTCACGTTTCATGTGTTGTTTGTTTTGACATTTAGTTCGACCGACGCCGTTTCGGACTTTATTCTGTGTCTATGGAGCAAAAGAAAAGTTCTGTTTCTTTATGCACAATTTTCTTGGAATTTGAGTTCTAATCTGTAAAGTGACTCGACTTGTGTCGCAGACACATGGAGTGCGTGTTGGGCAAGAAAGTGCTAAGAAAGGAATTGGTTTCATAGAGGTGTGTTATGGTTGAAACTGAGTGGAAGTTGGTTTGCAGGAAGGTTTCTTTCCACTCAAATTCATTTCTTGTTCCTTAGTTCCAAGTTGTGTATATTATATTACCAAGTTGTGTATATTATATTAATGGAGATGTTCCTTCTAAACAAATTGCAGGCCATTACAATGATTGGGAAAGAAGAAGGAATTAAAGGGTACTGGAAAGGGAACCTTCCTCAGGTCCTTTTCATTCTTCAGACTCTGCATTCATTTGAATGTGAATTTGGAAATTAATTGTGTACAGATTTTAGTCTCCTGAGTTTGCATTTATCATAAACATTTCAGGTGATACGGATCATACCTTACAGTGCTGTCCAGCTCTTTGCTTATGAGACATACAAGGTAACGGTGATTAATCAATCGTTTGGAGGGTGTTGAAGAAGACTATACTTTACAGATTCTTGACTGATATCTCACTGCTGAATAAATAGAAACTGTTCAGAGGAAAGGATGGTGAGCTCTCTGTAATTGGAAGACTGGCAGCAGGTGCTTGTGCAGGCATGACATCCACTTTTGTGAGTGCCACAGTTAGCTTGAATTCGGAATATATCCTAACGTAGTTGTTAAGTTTCGGGTGCTGTTTTGAGGAATATTATTTTGCAAATGTTTTCATGCTTTAGTAGATATCTTCCTTTGCTATTCATCTTTATGTGTTTAACTGTGTGTATATCTCAACATACTATTTGTTACATAGACAGTTAACTTAATTTAGAATATATGCTAAAGCAATTGTTAAATTCCGGGTACTATAGTGAGGAATGTTGATCTGCAGATCTTTTCATGCTTTAGTATATTACTTCTTTTGCTATTCATCTTTATATGTTTAACTATGTGTCTATCCGAGCATACTATTTGCTACATAATAGTTAACTCAATTTGGATCCCATATTAAATGTCTTATCTCTCTAGGTAACATATCCTTTGGATGTCCTACGATTACGTTTGGCAGTTGAACCAGGATACCGGACAATGTCTGAGGTATGATGTGCTCCATAAGCTTTTATCATGGTTAGAAGATCAGGATCCTGTAAAATTCACTTCAATGATTTCCGCAGATCGCTTTAAATATGCTCCGAGAGGAAGGAATTGCATCTTTTTATTATGGTCTTGGGCCTTCTCTTCTCGGCATTGCTCCATATATTGCTGTAAACTTTTGCATTTTTGACTTGTAAGTTCTCTAGTTCCCTGAATGTTTTTCTTTTATGCTATACATATGTCCTAAGTACTTTTAGTTCTGAAGATAAAGAGCATTGTGAGAAACACTTGCCCTCTTCATATAACAGGGTGAAAAAATCATTGCCAGAGAAATACAAGGACAAAGCTCAGTCATCTCTACTAACTGCTGTAGTATCTGCTGCTGTTGCAACACTTACTTGCTATCCTTTGGACACGGTGAGAAGACAGATGCAAATGAAGGGTTCACCATACAATTCAGTTTTGGATGCCTTTCCAGGTAACTAGATATAATTTGCATTTGTTGAAACTTCCTTTACAGGATGTCTCCATGGCTCCAGTTGTTCTTTATGCTTATCAACTTTTTTGATTGGGAAAATGAATGAATCAGTCTTGGTCTTTTGTAACAAGTTGTTTGTGTGGAAACAGAATTTGAGAGTTGGGACCTTAGATAGAGGCTAATAACCAGCAGAGAGTGACAAAGAGAGAGACTGAGAGAAAGAACTAAGTTAATATTCAGCCCAGCATCTATAATCAATTATTTTGTTTACGTGACTTCTTATCTTCGGTAATGTATTTGGCGACATAATTGGGTATCCAAGTTTGAAAGGCTATATTTTCCTTTTCTCATTTACTACTCTATAAGGTTCTTAGCTGCCCGATTCCTCATCATCTAATTCTAAAATGGAAAGATTTGAGGCATAACCAGTACTGTTTCTGGGAGAGTTTCTCTAATTTCCTTGTAAAGGATGTGATGAAATTTCAAGAAAAATTCTAAGTCAGGCTTCTGAAATTATATTGCATTATACGGGTTCTTAATTATCCAATCTTTAGATGTTATAGGGTGGATCCAAAATGAATTTGCCTGAAATGCCTTGTTTGTGGATTTTAAATGATTCAGGAATCATCGAGCGTGATGGAGTAATAGGCTTGTATAGAGGTTTTCTTCCCAATGCATTGAAGAACCTTCCAAATAGCAGGTTTGCTTTTAGTCTTTTTTCATCATCTTTGTTCATGTACATCCATATGTCCCTAAAAATGATTTGATTGGTCAATCAATAAGATTATCCTCCAAGAGTATACTTCATCTTTTGCGGCTTTCAGAATTTTGTAGTTTTGTTTATTTAGGTACTTGATGTCTGAAAATGATGATTATAGGAACTATGTGTATGAGCATGTTTGTTATGATTCTCATTCTTCTCTGGAACATACACTGTTTAGGCTCAAATAGGGATGCCCACTGTTTAGGCTCAAATAGGGATGCCCCAGCCCACCGGTTTCAGGCTGGGACCAAAAGGACACCATTTTAGTAAGTTGTGTCAGAATAATGTTGTTTTGCCCAAAAGTGGTCAGTCCTCCCAAACTTGGACCAGTCCCAGCTCAATCTGCCATCCCTAGGTTCAACTGCAGAAATGCCTGTGTTCCAGCTACTTAATGCACAATTTCTTTATCTGATGGACACGACAACTTCACTTCTCCTTTGATTGATAAATTCTTAATCCTCCATTTTCTACTGCAGCATACGGCTTACCACGTTTGACATTGTTAAACGTCTCATCGCAGCGAGCGAGAAGGAACTGCAAAGAATCGTAGACGAGAACTGCAGAAGAAAAAGCAAGAAGACCGATGTTTGAATGATCATTCCCGGTCAGGGACGACCCATTGTATGATTTTTGGCCCATTTTTTCACAGCCTATTTTTGTTAGGATGTGCCTATTGTTGTAACAGAATGAGGAATTGTGTATCTTTTGTAGGAAATTATGTTCCTGTGCTAGTGTTGTTCCGTTATGATATTGTTGTGTCAGTAATACTTGTGTTTTTTTTAAATTTTATAATACATAGGTGGCCATCATTGGCTAATTGACAACTTTACCCCTACAAAAAGTGTACTAGTCAAACAGATTCACTGTCAAAGAAAACTTCCAATCTTTCCCTGGTAATTAGTGAGTGTGCCTTGTTTCTCCTTTGCGGAGGGAACGATGTGGTTGACTCTTCAGTTGTTCCGCCGGATTGTGTGAAATGTTGGTGCTGCTCTCAGAGCTGAAGATGACTGTCTCTGCCATGATGATAAAAACGGGTAGATTCAAAGGATTGTTCCGTTTGCTGAGTGCTATGATATTGAGATTCGTTAGGTTGAAATGGTTGTTTGTTGCATTGAAATTGCCGGCCATCGCGTTAAAATCTGCTCCCTTCTGATTGGCGTTGTAAGCTTATGTTGTTCCCACCCTCCTGAGGCGTATTGGAGTTTGCAGCGTCGCTGGAGATGATAGGAAGAACATTTGATGGAGTATTGTGGAGAAGAACTAGATCGTATGTTTGGTTTTGGAAGCCCAATTTTGCGATTCGATCCGCTACCTCATTTGCTTCCCTCCTCGCATGGTTGACAACGATGTTCTACCATTTCTCCAGTTCCCTCTTGATTCTTTGAACGAGAGGTAAGCCTGCTCCTTGCCATGAACCTTCATTTGCCAGTATATTGATAGCCTCTTTATTGTCTGATTCAATGACTAGTTGACGAATACCGATCGACCATGCTAGGGATATGCCTATCAGTAATACTTGTGTTGTAAGAGCAACATCTACATTCAATTATCAACTCTTCATGTGCTGTTGGTTAAGCCTATTCATTAAGTGATATAAACAGATGGTATATTTGGTCTCTTTGGGGTAAACCAAAATAAATATCTACACTAGTCATAGCAAAAAACTACTCGACGGGCTTGGGTTCGGATTCGGGTTGAAGAGACTCAACTATCATCCTCGTTTAATACCTCTGACGGACTTGGGTTCAATTTTAAGAGGCTTAATGTCAATTTAGGGGTGGCAAAATTTGCTCGGTTCGGTTCGATTTGAAGATAACAAGTTTTGTTCAATTGGATCGAGTAGAGCTTTGGGCTGTCTGATTCAAGCAGGCTCAAGTTTAAGCTAGGCTGCATTGGGCCTGATCGGGCCCAGGCCCACCGTTAATCTCTTTTGACTTTTCGGTTGGCTCAGCTGATACCGTTCTCTGTATACTCGTCGACTCAGGTGAGTGGTTCAGTCCTGTCGAAGATATAAGAGGTACTCTACACACTACATTATACAGTTGTTTCTGGTGACGACGAAGGAACATTTATACGTCCAATACAGTTTGGTCTTCGAAGTTCAAACCTCTCCAACATTAGCGAGAAAGCCTCTGTTCAAATGTCCAGTGCTCTGCAGTTATCGTTCCCGGCGCGAGCTTTCGAGTCTTCAAGAAACTGCAGGACAAATCGAGCTCTCGGATTTCAGATTCTCCAGTCACCCGTACGGTCCGTTCGTCGTGAAGGAGAAGAGCAGGAGGCGAACGTTGAGAGGTTCCATCTTCTTACTTGTACTTTCGGTTTGTTTGTTGAGGAAAATATGGAAGAGCGGAAGTTTTCGGGTTTTTAAAAGCTGTTTGGATCTTTACAAGTTTTTTGTTTACAGTTTCTTTTAGCAACTGTAAAGACGCTGTTAACTACGGGCTTGATTTGTTCTACTGCTTGCAGGAGCACTCGGTGTGAGCAGCAAGTCATTTTGGTGGAAAGATATGGAAACGGAAACGTGAAAAGGTCTTTTGCTTGTGTTTGTTGGATTCTCGTGTTTAACTTGCAATAGATAACGAGCTTTAGGCTTGAGTTTCTTGATTTAAGTAGAAGCTGTCTGCGATGAAGTGTGTGTTTAGAGGTTACGTTGGTTGTTTGACAACAGGTACGTTGTAGATGATGAGTCAGGATTCAAGAGTTTCTTCGAGGATTCGGTAAATAATGGGTTCGAGGACTTGAATCATTCTGACTCAGAACTGTCTTGGCTTCCAAATATTGTGAAGGATTTTATCTTACCTGCAGGTTTTCCAGGTGAAAATGTAGTTTTAGCACGTTTTTGCTTCATCATAATGTCATTATGTTCGAGATTTCTTTTCATCTTACACATTTTACTGACTTTCCGTAGCTGCAAGTGATTTTATGTTGCACTGATTGAGATGGGGTCTATGATATCGATAATTTACATCACTAAAGATATTGTGAAGACATATATTTCGTTATAAATCGATGTTGAAATTTCTTTTTTTGGCATTGTTGTGTAGTTGTTGTATAAGATGTTCTAAAGACTCTTCGTGTTGAATTCACTACATTTAACTGTCTTATGATTCTTTGAATGTAGGATCAGTTTCGGGTGACTATTTACAGTACATGTTGTTGCAGTTCCCTACAAATGTTACTGGATGGATCTGCCACACATTAGTCACTTCAACTCTCCTAAAGGCATGTCAATCTAACTCAGGCCGTTACTTTGGCTTGGGTATGTTTTCTAGGAATCAAGCTTTTCTTGACAGTTTACACTTTTCTTGGCATTGGGAACTTATGAAATTTCCCACAGAATGTGGTCTTTTCATGAACTAGTTTCAATTACCTTGCATAATCATTGCAGGCTGTTGGCGTTGGCTCTTTTACAGGAACTTCTACTGCCGCTTCCGCTGCTGCCATCAGGTAATATACCAGTACGCAAGTTTTCTAGAACATAATGTATGTTACATATATATTTGATTGTATTAAATTATAACCATAATGATTTCTTCAGATGGGTGTCAAAGGATGGCATTGGAGCGCTAGGGAGGTTAATCATTGGTCTGAAACCCTGAAAAGATTCTCAACTGAAAAATATAATAAAATGATGTTTAGCATCAAGTGTATATGTTACTATTTCTCTTTTCTTTAGGTGGAAGATTCGGAAATCTTTTTGATGATGATCCAAAACAGTGGCGTATGTATGCAGACTTCATTGGCAGTGCAGGGAGGTCTGTCCACAAACTTTTGTTTGATTCTTGGAATATTAAATTTGCTTACAAAGACGAAGCCAGGTGGAATCTCTTATTCTATTTTGCAGCATCTTTGACCTAGCCACCCAAGTGTACCCTGCCTACTTCCTGCCATTGGCTTCTCTCGGAAATCTTACCAAGGTTAGACGGTATTTGCCTCATTGTTTGCTCATTTCCTTTATCATTTTTGTAGACGGGGATACACTAGTAAATAATAGCTGATCTATTGGGTGTTAAGAATTCGTGTTGTTTACTTAAGGCTATCAATTAACAGGCTGTAGCAAGAGGCTTGAAAGACCCCTCATTCCGTGTAATTCAAAATCATTTTGCCATCTCAGGAAATCTTGGAGAGGTAGCTGCAAAGGTAGAATTCTACTTCTCATAATCATAAAATAGTTCATCAACCCAAATCACCTCTGTATGATGCTTTAGAAGAACCAGATGAACACAATGTATTTTCACATGAGAATTCATACAAGGTTGACGCAGTGAAGTGTTTACGTTAATTTTGATTCTTATGATGCTTTAGTTGTGCATGCAATTGTATTAAATTTGGTCATATATTTTTAGTGGTTTAAGGTGCAAAGATTGTTTAGTTGTGGCTCCTTTCTTAAAAATCTGATATCATATTGGATTATTTGGAGATCCTTTCATGTCTTCCAACTATTATACTGGCGGATTGATAGAAATTGATTAAGGTTTAGCCGTGAATTCAATTTCTCATAAGGTTTAACCATGAACTTAATCTCATCCTTAGAAGGATGGCCGATAGACTTGTATGCTGTAAACAATATTCTCGAATGAATTAGAAACTAATTCTTTCAGGAAGAAGTTTGGGAAGTAGCTGCTCAAGTGCTTGGCCTTACTCTAGGCATACTGATCCTGGTACATTTCTGTAGTTCACCAAAGTGAATATTTATAAGTTATTGATAGTTAGATTTTACTTTAGAAGTAGCACATGCATTAAGTTGCACTCTCTTACTTGTAGGATACACCTGTGCTTGTAAAATCCTTCCCAGTGTTAACATTTACATGGATGAGCATGCGGCTTCTGCACCTTTGGTTACGTTATCTGTCTCTTTCAGTTCTACAGTTTGACACAGTAAGATTGTTATACAATAGAGTTCTATTTTCTCTTGTGCTGAACTAAGAGAATTTCTTGTTGACGAATAGAGTATATTGCATGTGGAATTCATTCATGATTGAGCAGTGACCTTCCTTCGTACATAAATAAATTAACAAATGAGTACTTTGTTCACTTCATGGAATGGGGATTTAGGATGTTGAGAGAAGACAAGCTAATATCTGGCATGCAATTACTAACGTTTCCATTCTGGTTTTATTTTGTATTATAGATAAATCTCAAGCGTGCTCGTTTACTGGTGAAATCGCACATCTTAAACTCTGTTGTTCTAGGTAACATTATACCTTTTCAATTTCCTTGTTAGTGTATAACATTCTGTCTTATGAGATTATCAAAATTAAGTTGGTATGATTATTCAGGATGTGTAGATTGCAACAATGAAGAAAATATTTTATCATGGGAAACGTTCACGAAGCCACGGATTATATTTGGTGTACCATTTGAGGAGATGCTTGGCCTTGAGATCAGAGCTGCAAAGGTGTGCTTCCATTTACCCTTGTAATGTTACTTATTGGAGAAGAAAAATCTGAGAGCTTTAACCAATAATCAACCCAGTAAAAATAATAGTTTTCCTTTTGGAATTTTGGCAAAGCATTCAAATTTTATCTTTGGAAGCACAAATCTTGATGTGAGCGTTGTTCTATGATATTATCTTTTGTTTTTCGGAGTAGGTAAAGACACTGCTTCAACTGTATGCAACGGAGAAATATCTTCTTGTTGTTAATCAACAGAAAAAAGAATTTGAGGCCTTTGTTTCTTTCAAGGTATCGCAGGCAAAAATAACTAGGGAGTGCACAACTTGGTTTTGTTTGCAAATACTTGTGTGATGATTTCACATTCTCTCAAAAAAAATTTTAATTTTAAATGCAGGCGGGTGCTACAAGCATGTCTGTCTTGCGGAGTGTCTGGCAGGCTCATTGGTTACACGCGAATTGGGAAAATTCTGCTGATGTGTTTGATCAGCTTACTCAAAGCCTACTAGCGATGGAAGCTAGGTTTGAAGATTTCATTCTGCAGTTGGACTTAGCTGGTTGGAACACAAAACAAATTAATCTTAAGGTTCCATGGGAAATTTCCATCAATGAACTCTACCCTGCTTGATTCATTTGATCTTTGATTCGCAATCTCATGTCCAAACTACACTCTGCGTGAAACTATGACGCATTAACCAACATAAGTATGCAACTGGTATTGTTCTATTCACTGGAATACTCCTTGAGCAGGTCCAGCCACATGTATGGTCCAAGTCAAAACTGAACTTTGTCTTTGCACGCCAATTTTGCTGGCTGGAAGTTTTACAAGTTTCTTGCTGGAAGAAGGCTGAAACGCCTTGTCCGAAACTAATGAACCTGTAGTTGACTTTCTAATGTCTGAATTCTTTTCAAATGTGTGCAAGTCTTGTAGAATTACGCAATCCGGCAAAAGCTGAAATTGTACAACAGTCAAGATACGAAATAGACATCAAAAGGGTTAGAGTCTATTGACTTACTCTTTTCCCAAACTCAATTATCTGGTTTCTGCATGTGTGTACTGTACATTCTGTTTTGCGATAAAAAGTTGTACATTAGATTGCTGCTTAATGAAGTGAAGCGGTGGCATGTCCCAGTCTCACAAGCAAAACCAGTGGCGTGTCCGGCCTCTGACAATAAACTCTCGCAGACATCTCGGGATTCAGTTGAAATGACTTGAAAGCTATACATGAATTGGCCCGACCCAGATGGGCTTCGTTCGCATAAAGGTACGAGACAAAGCCTAATTCCTTGTGAAAGTGTTAAAAACTAGACGTGTCTTATGTTGGACAATTTGAATTGATGGAATAGACTTACTTAAAAAGAAAAGGCTCACGAGCGCCTCCCTAAGTTATGCCTGAAACATGCTTATGTACGTAATTTGAGTCAGGTTTAGAGATTCTCTACTAAAACACACAAGGAGCAAGTGTCCATCTCTGTTCTCGTTTTACATGACCTTTTCAAACAATAACTGTCTGCTACAGTGCTACTACTGTTCCCTATATCTTAAAAAAACTTTGCCGTTTTCGTTAATCCATGGTTTAAGTGTTGTGTCGGTACTGCAAGCAACTAATTTGTTGCTTCTTGCTTTACAACAATTTGGTGGAGGTTGGCATGTCATAATCGCTTGCATCAATAATTTAAGGTCTAGTATATCTCTTGAGTATTCTTTCTGTCTTCAATATTTCATTTTTAACTCGGCCATACCCTTCAAGATTCGCCTGTGAAAATGATCATAAAATACACAAAACCAATTAAGAGAAACTGTTGCCGTTAGGGGCTATTCAAGCAGTTTAAATTAAATTTTCAATAGCATTTTAGTTTTAAAGGTTGGACTTTCGTGTAAAGTTGAAGGGTTTGTAATTCACTTTTACCTAAAAAAAATGATAGCTGAGAATAGAAAGACATCAAAACTCATAAGTATCTCAATTTAAACTTAATTTTGGATTTGATCTACTTGTTCGATAAGTGGTTTATCTTAGATAGATAGTTTACCAGTTATTAAATACATAGCAGTTTATCTAATGTATACTCAAAAAGATAGTGACTACAGATTCTATTGGAAAGAAAATAATTTGGTCTAAGATACACTTGATGTACTCCAAATGTAAAATTGTTTAAAAGCGTATGCATTTGGTTGTTTTTAAAAGCAACAAAGAAGACAAGAAACACATGTTTAGCATACCCCTGAAATGGCAAAATGCGTTAACTATACAAAACAATATAAAGGACAAAGATTTGCCCTACCAAGTTGCTGCTTCTATGTCTGATCTACTTAAGCTGATAGAGTCTTTTTATGTCACCTAGAGAATGATGATACAACATATCATACGAGTTCCTGAACATATGGATCATTTGCTGCTGTGATTATCAGAATCTCTTAATGAAATTACCTTTTATCTTCTGCTATAGTTGCCCTTAATCGGAAGAAGCCAAGTTTTCCTCCCCATTCCTTTTAGTACAAGTCTTTTGGTCACTTTCATATAGTTTTCTAGTGTTGTGCCCAATCACCAACTGGACAAGTATTCCTTCTCAATTGTTACGAGAAAGAAATTAGGTATACATGCATATATCTAAATATTTACATCCTTGTCCTTTTTAGATCAGAAATAGCCTACATACTAATTACAGATAAGATTGTGTACTATTGAACTTTTTTAGGTCTCGCGTATTAGCGAAATTTTTACCGGTTATTGTTATTGTTTTTTTAATAGGTCGGATTAGACTAGGACTATGAATTTTTTTTCTTCATTTGAGTCTGGCTCAATGAGTGTATTAATCAATTATGATGTAAATATTAGATAAGATAATATTATTTTATTTGAATTAATTTAATAGAATTCAAACTAATTTTCTTGAATTTATATTGTGTTGAGGAAAAAATTACCATCCTAGGGTAACATATGTTTTTGAGGTGGTGAAAACCTGTCTTGTCCACTGAATTTACCTATTTCAATTGTTGATTGTTTTTAGCATATTATCTTGTCTACTGAATTTACCTATTTCAATTGTTGATTGTTTTTATCATATTATGTTACAAAAGCAATCTTCTTTGCACCTATCTTTTGCTTGGTGGAATTGATAATTAATAGGGTTCCTGATTCTAGTGGATTGGTGAAGCTATCAAGAGTAGAAGACAGAATTCTAGTCAATCTAGCTTAAAATAATTAGGAAATGATCAATTATTTATTTTATGGAGACGGTAATCTTATCCACCACAATACTTTAATTTTTTAAGCTTACCATCGTTAAAAAATGGCTAAGCATCTCAATTTAGACTAAACAATTTCAATACAAATCCTTCCTTATATAAACCCTTATTTTAATGTATCAATAGTCTCTATCTTTTGGTAAAATACTAAATAAACGTTCTTCATCACACAATAAGCATAATTATACTCATAATTATCTTCTAGGGTGTACATTAGATAAAGTATTAGATGGATACAAACAATATTTTAAAAATTAGAACTCTACTTCCACTAACCAAAAAAAAGGGGCGTAACATTTATATTGTGTATTCTTAAGCACATCAAATCTTTTGTTCTAGTTACTCTGTTGCAACCATATTCTATTAAATCTTATTCATACATTTATGTAGGGTCTACGTAAATATATGAGTGAGATTTAATGAAACATGATAGGAATATCATAACCGAAATAAGAGATCTATCTCTTTTATGAAGTGATACAGAAAAATGTTTGTATTGAGGAGCAAATGTTTGCAGATGCGAACATGAATTAAACTAAATCAAAAGATTGAGTTGTCGACCTTTGCCAAAATATCAAAAATTAAACTGATAAGATAAGATTAAACTAATAAGATAAGAGATTGAAAATTTAAAAGGTTTAATCAATGTTAAATTATCATAAAATTGGTATATAGTAAAGATAATAACATTGAAGAAAAAGACTATCTTTTTTATAAAAAATTGACATTTAATTAAATAAGACACTTAAACAAAAATAATTGACTTATTCTAATTTATTAAAGAAAGTTAATTTACAAAAATTGATTGGTTAATTAATTAATTATTAATAACAATAATTATTAAGTTAAACTTAATCGAAAAATTAGTCAGTTCAAAATTTAGTCGATTGTATCGATTCAATTTTTAATTATTGTATATAATATTTTGTAAATAATATATTTTAAATAAATAATTTAATAAATTAGCCCTCATTCTAATTAAGTTATTGCAAAATTTAGAGTACCTCTCATTGGAATACCTTTTCTCAATTTTTTAAAAGTATTTCACAAGACCAATAAAAAAATAGTTAGGTCTATTTAGATACAGCCGACTCTAAGTGGGTCCATTTCTTCACCAATAACAACACGTCGCGCTTTTGATCTTCAAACATAATTACATAACCAACCACAAGTGGGGCCCGCGATTAACGTTTGGACCAAACCGTGCATGCCCTCCACGTGTGAGAGATGCTTCACTCTTCTCTCACAAGTGTCCGTGACGACAAATTCTGTACTCTATCCTTACTCAAGAGGGATATATAGTCACCATACTACCACATCATTGCTGTAGATCACCATCCAATAGGGCTTCACTGTGAGGTGAGAAAAATCACTGCCATGAGAGCAATAGAAATATCGGGAAGAGGTGAATTTATAAATTTCGAGGCAAAAAATGAAGGATATCCTGGTAAATTCATATTTTATCTCCGAATCGACATTAAATATGATAACAGAGGACACAGAGATGTCCATAACTAAACAGTGTTCGACTTGGACAGTGTTACTTGTGTTTCAAGCGAAATAGCTTACGCCCTTCATGTCTACCAGTTTCTAGTTTAATCCGAACTGGGTTTGGCTGGATTTCCCAAAGGGTCATCTTTTTGTAATGTTTTGAGTTTTTTTGTTGGGAAAGATTTGATCTTTTTTGGAGTTTGATTAATGGGTGAGGTCGGAAAGTGTTAGAAATTGTGGAAGAGAACGTAAAAGGAATGCGGAAATCGTTCAAGGACTCTCTTAAGGCTCTTGAAGCTGATATTCAGTTTGCCAATACCCTGTAATTTACTGTCTTTTGGCTCTAGCTTCGTCATGTTTGTTTCTTTTTCTCTGTTATGTCTCCTCTTGGCTGTCTGAGTTGTTCTTTTCTCTACTTTTTCTATGAGTTTTACTCTTGTTTGTGTTCGAATTAATTTCAAGTTACTGAGATCTAAGTGGGGTGATGTGGGTATTTGTTTTGGTTAGGACTCAAAGATGTAGTCTTCTTTTTTTGGTTTGCCTCTTTAGTTTGAGGCATTCGACTCAATTGTGGATTGTTTGATGATTGGTCGAGGTGTCAAATTCGATCAAGGTATCTTTTTCTGATATCAAGCCAAGGTCTGCTTGATCCGGGTGTCGGTGAAGATTCATGCAAGTTTAACTCAAGATTTTGTTGTATCCAGATTGTTTTTGGTCTTTTCCTGGTTGTGTACTGGGAGAGAGGGATGATTTTGTAAGAGTGCGAAGATGGGGTCTATAGAAACCATACTATCTACTAAGCAACCTCGGACTTGTGTCCTTTCTCTTTTTATTGTTTTTCTGTTCAGAGGTTTTGTCATTCCCTGCAGATGAATGAAGCATTTGGTAGCTGTGATCATTCCTGAGTTTACTCTTCTGTTACTGTGGTCTTGGTCGTAAGCGATCCATGCAAGCTCTTTTATCTTACATGAGCTTTTAGTGAGTATCAGCATTAGACTGTGGTAGATTTTATTTTTGCCAGGAACTCAATTACAGTTAGTAATTTGAGAAAATTGCAGAACCCACCAATAAGTATGACAACAAATGGACCAAAACCATGTTTGCCTTTTCACTGACATGTCACCTATGACATAGATCCCATGTGGTCTAGCTGAATATTGTTTGACATGAAGATGAGAACTGATCTTATTAGATTCTGTTCGTAATATCTTTCTCTGCAATTTCTTATTGTATAATAGTCACTTTGGTTGTGATAATAACGTACTTTTTACATGTTCTGACACAGGGCTTCCGACTATCCTACTGAATACGATGGTGGCTGCCTCCAGATGAGATTGTCCTACAGTCCTGCAGCTCATTTTTTCCTCTTTCTTGTTCAGTGGACTGATTGTCACCTTGCTGGTGCCTTGGGATTCCTAAGGATTCTTATATACAAGGTAATCTGCTTAACTAGCGAATATTTAACCAGATCCTAATATAAATACTTATGAATTATCAAAATGCACCACAGGCCTATGAAAATGGAAAGACCACCATGTCCATTCTTGAGAGAAGAGCTAGCTTGAGAGAGTTCTATGGTGAGTAAGTTCGGGTATGTTGCTAATTTGTTTGGTGAGTGATCTAGTTCTCAACTCTTTTGAAACCCTCTTGGCAGGTGTAATATTTCCCTCATTAATGCAACTCCAAAGAGGAATTACTGATGTGGAAGACAGGAAACAGAGGGAAATTTGTTCCAAGTTCAGAAAGAAACTTGACATGAACAAAGGAAAACTCTCTGAAATTGATATGGAAAGAGAAGAAGAGTGTGGGATTTGCATGGAGATTAACACCAAGGTCGTATTGCCAAAATGCACTCATTCTATGTGCATGAAATGCTATCGCAGTTGGTAAGCTTATCTTGCAGCACATTTAATTCATACTTTGCTAGATCTTTAGCCTGTGACCATCTTGCTCTTTGTCACTAAATCTAATTGCATTAAGAAATTCGTCTCTTCATACATTCATAACAGCTAATAGGAAAAGTTTCAAGCTTGTTCAAAGTTAAACAAGTTGAAGAGCTCTCCATTTCTGCTTGAATTTTAGTTGTTAATTGGAAAACATTGAAACGCTTTGAAATGTCATCAGGCGTGCAAGGTCTCAATCTTGCCCTTTCTGTCGAGACAGTCTGAAAAGAGTCAACTCCGGTGACCTTTGGTTATACACCTGCAACAATGAGATTGATGACCTGCCTTCAATCACTAGGGAAAACTTGAAGAGATTGTTCATGTACATTGATAAGTTACCTATCCTGGTTCCTAGTCCAATGCTTGTTACTCAGGATCCCAGGTCCCTTCAAGGATAGATTGACAAGTTTCTAGATTTTGGTATATAGAATTTGCTTGATTCTGTACATAAATTCTAGTTCCCTCTGGCTCAGGATTTCATTTTAGGAATTGTCAATACACATGGGTTTTACTGATAGCTTTGGATCAAAGGTGTAATCTGGACCTAAACCTCAACTTTTGTTATCATTGATATCATTTATGATCTAAAATGTTGAAAAAAAAAAAACTTAGCATAGGTTGAATAGGATGCAAAATGGTATTATTGGATAATATGTGAACTTAAATTTCAGGGATTAATAAAAACTAATTCTATTTAGGGTTTAATATGTTAATTAATAAAGTACATCATAATACTTTTTTTTTTTTAAATCGGAGGAACTCGTATACACTATCCTTTAGATGCGCATTAGAATCTTCGGATTGACATTATAGTTTACAACTGAAGTTCTGTACGATATGTTTAATTAAGAGAGTGCAAATAGGGGATTTGAAAACGAGATCTTATTTTACTAACTCGACTACCCCTAAAGGGTTACATCATAATACTATAAACATATTTATATGTTTAGAAAGGCTTAAGGAGTGGTTAAGCTTGAACCAATTTCAAGAAAGTTAAATTAGATTTATGAGAAAATTCATAGATATATAAGAAAATTGCTTAATGAATATAAAGAAGAAATTAAAATTAAATTCATTCGTTAGTAAGTGAAAAAGTAGTTCTTAAAATGTTAAAAAAAAGAAATTGTGTTTATTATAAAAATTTTAATATTAATAAACATGTTCTTATTTAAAATTATGGATCTTTTCATAATTTTATATAAGTTTAAATAGAAATAAACATTTTTAGTGCTAATGAATATGATTTAATATATATAATTCTTAATTAAAATTATGAATTTTTTTATAATTTTACAAAGCAAGTTTAAATACCAAAGTATCCTTATAATTTTACTCCAATTTATAAAATTAGACACAATAAAATTACAAAGGAAAAAAAAAGATTTTGTGTCCATAATTTATAATATATAGAATTAGTCAAAATCTAAGAGATCTCACATGCAGAAATTGTAAAAGGGTTGAAATATGAGACAAAGGAACTTTGCTAATATGCAAAAGCACACAACTAACAATTGAAAATAGAGTCCACAGAGAAGTTGATAGTTCATGTTCCTGTATAAATGACACTAACCAAAGTCATCATCAGGAAGAGACAACAAGTTTTCTGCTGCTCATCAATATATTATGTTTTTCACTTTCCTGCTCCAGAGATCACCATCTTCTATACAATCCAAAATCAGGAAAACCATCCAACTTCAATCATCGTCGTCGTCATCATCCTCATCTTCTTCTTCTTCTTCTTCCTCCTCTTCCTCCTCCTCCTCTTCATGTTCATCTTCCACCACTTCCTTCTCTTCCTCATCCTCCTGCTCCACTTCCTAGCAGAAGATGAACCAAAACATTAGAGTATAGAATTGGACATGAAGATATTAAAGCAAAGGTATAACATATTCAAAAATGACTAATCTTTTAAAATTTTTCTAATTTAGTAGTAAAACTTTTTAAAGTTACAATTTATTGACTAATTTTTTAAAATTTGCACAAATCAGGACATTGATTGAAAAAATCTCAAAAGGATACTTTAATATTGATCATCTCTAAATCAAATGTTAGATAACTATAGAGACAATAGGACAATAAGATCATTAGTATACACAACAGTAAAAGCCTTCCCAAGAAGTGGGATCAGAACATAAAAAAAATTTTAACAAAACCAGTCAAGAAATACTATGAGAAGCCAAATTTCAAGTATAACTGTTATGTACTAGGTTCAAACAGCCAGTTTCTGACCAGAAACAAGAGCTTGTTTTTATCACTGGTTCTTGATTTATGTCATGAAATCTACGAGTGGAAATTGCAACAGAATGGAGCTATAGTATACTTATAATCTCAGCTACTTGTTTGAAATCACTCAAACAGGGAAGACTAATTGGTTAATCACTTGTACTCTATTCCAGTTGATTCTATTGAGTTCAATAAGTAAAAATGAGTACCTGTTTCTTGTTGTAGGCATTCATGAGCTTCCCGTACTCAGCCTTCCTCTTTGCAGCTTTAGCTTCATATGGAGCCTTCTCCTGCAGACCCAAGTTGCAGAATTCGAGTTATTGGAAAAGGATCACACGGCTGGACAAATATAAGCCAATACCCACCAACTCGTTCCTATGACCTCTTTAGAGACATATGTTGGAGGTAAACACTCATTTTCAACATCAACAGTTGGCTAAAAAGAAGCTTCAAGGATTAGATCTAGATCAGCTGCTAAACAGATTGCCAGTACCCATAAAATCATTCTTACTTTGCAAGTTTAGATCGTAAGTTCCAAAAGCCTTCCATTTAACAACTTTATAAAGATTTAAAACTTACATCAGGTGACATTGACTTCCACTTCTGTCCTCCAGCTTTCCCAACCTTCAGTTATCAAACACAGAGATTAAGCTAAACTAAACCAATCTCGTATCTGACACAACATTCTAAATCGAGACTGCCACTAGGACAAGTCTAGAATACTGCTTACTGCTGCAACAGATGAAACATTTGGGTTTTCCTTCTTGAATGTCTGCCTAAATTCCTCCCTGAAAATTTTATTTGGCATGAACATATAGATATTCTAAAATACCAGTAACAACAGACAACTGACTACCATGGCCAATATCAAATAGAGAGGTACATACAGGAAGACAAAGAAGGCACTAGGAGGCCGCTTTGGTTTGTTTGGATCTTTCTTGGCCTTTTTATCCTGCTTAGTCTTTCTCTTGGCACTCTTATCGACTGCAGCCGCAGCCTTCCTTTTTCCGATCTTTCTGAAAAGAATAAAGGTACTGTAATCTGAAGGTGGCTGCACCCTCAATTCAAGTTTATAAGATTAGAAATGATAGAGTTTACTCAAAGGGATAGAGAATCCGTAGTTGAGTTTACTCGGTTCCGAGTCATCTATTCATTTAGTATTCTATTCCTTTTTGATGGCAATAGCAACAAAACCAATTTCTTTGTTCAAGAATATCCTTTTGAAAGGATCAACTCAACTCATAACCAGACTTAGCACTCATGTAAACCAAAGAAAAATGAACAAACCTGTCACCACCAGGCTTCAAAACTTCCCCTGAAACCTTCAATGTCCCCTTGCCCTTGGCTGTCTTCATTGTTGATTGAAGATCCCTAGTCAAGAAATTTACATAAAATGAGAAATTTTCTGCATCCCTTCCACGTGTAAAGTCTTAACCCAAAATCAACAAAACATGAGCTTGGAAGTTGGAACTTGTAGCCAGGACTCCAATCACAAAAGTCAACGCAAAGCAGATTACTAAGTACGAAGTCACAAAAACCCCTATCAGGCAAAACGCAAAAAGGAATTTTTGAAAAGGACAGAAAGAGCAACAGTTCGATATAAGTGTACAACACTTAGCTTACCAGAAGTTAGTTAACACTGTCCATAGATTCTATAGGTAAGATTTTCAGTAAGTGAACACAAAACCATGAAAGTTCAGTAACAGCTTAACTATATATTCATAAGACTGAAAACATCGAACCAGGACACCAACGGAGTCAGAGAGACAGATTTCGGCTCACGGGTCAAGTGAAAAGACTGTGAACACCAACTCACTACACGTTCTATGAAGAATTTCGACTCGACACTGATTGAAAAAGAAAAAGAACCCGACTTTCGTGGGAAATCAAGCAAACAGCTCAAGAACAAAGAAAACAGCGATCTCCCAAATAACCCACCACGCTACATAGCATAAAAGAGGAAACAAAACCAACAAAGAAGAACCCATCGAAAAACAAAACAAAACAGAGCACTCTGGAACCAGTAAATGGAAAAACAATCAGGAAGAATTCATCAAACCCGAAACTTTCAGCTACAAAACGAAACAAAATCAGTAAATAGCAAGAATTATAGATAATCAAATCTTGGAAAATAAAGGGGTACCTCCTAAAACTGCGATCCCTTGTATAAGGAACAGAGTAGAGCGAAACAGGGGAATCAGCACAAAGGGATAGAGGGAAACAGAGAGAATATTGAAGAACAAAAGAGGAAATGGGTATGACCGAACCTAGAGGGACACAAATCCGGTAAAAGTGACCGCCTCAGCCGGTAAAATTTAGGTCATTTGAAACAAGATGGTTAGATCTCTATTAATCTTATCATTTTCTATTAAATTTTATTTACATATTTACATAAATTTTAAATAAATATTTAGATAAAATTTAATAAAATATTATTAAAACATAATAACAGAAAATTAAAATATACTATTAAATCTCTTGAGATTTCGTGATGAGTATTTACCCTTATCTTCCAAATTATATAGAAAAACCACTAATTTATTTAAGGTTCATTTAATTCTATTATTTTAATTATTATTAATACTTTTTAATTTTTATTATCTATAAATTTTGAGGTAAGCGAAATTTTAAATTTTTGTATATAAAATTTTATTTAGTAAACAATAATAAATTTGTCATATTTTATAAAAAATAATTATTTGTATTATTATAAAACTATTATATTTAGAATTAAATATTTAATTTCAAAACATTTGCTCACTTAATAAAAAATATTTTGAAATTGGGAAGCTTGTGTTTTCAAATATTTTAAGTTTCAAATATATTTATTAAGTAATTATTAAATTTTAAAATATTTTTAAAACTTTAAATGAATATTGTTATTAACTTATATTATTTAGATGATTTATTTAATTATTACAAATTTCAAATTAAACAAAATTTTTACTGAAAATAGGAAATCACAAAGATAAATAAAACCAATCATACTTCTTTGTTTCTTTTTATTTTCACTATTTATTTAACTTTTGTTTATGGTAATTAAATTGAAAATTAGGATTAAAAGGCAAATTTTGGGGTGCTCTTAATGATTGCCTATAAGTTATCTCATACACTCAATGCCAAGAAAGATATTTGTGTCCAATCCAACAATTTGACACGTGGCAATAAATTTGGCATTGAACATTTTCTTTCAGCCAATGAGCATCGGGCTTTGCCCATTCAATTATGGGCTTTAGTTCATACAGGACATTGGGCCTTCAAAAAGAACACATAATTTGTGTTGTTAAGTAGCTGCAATTGGGCCCAAGCCCTACTAGCCTGAGCTCGAACCGGCCAAAATATTTTAAAAATAATTACTGCCTCAGGCTGAACATCCCAAGCCTAAGCCTAAGTCTAAACTTAGCTCAAGACCTGATTATTTAGGAAAGTTGGACTTAAGATTCGATCAACTTGGACTGGGCCATTGACTTCATACTAGATTGGATCAGGACTCAATTTTCGTCTGTATTATTAAGGTTAATTTAATAAAAAATTAATTATTTTTGTCATCATTTATAAATATTATTAGAACATTGGGCCTTGAGAAAGAAAAGATAAATTGTGTCGTTAGGTATCTGCAACAGGGCCCAAATCAGCTTGAGGCAGTCTCATTTGAGCTCGAACTAGCAAAAAAATTTTAAAAAAAATTATTGTCTTGGGCCGAACAGCCCAAACCTAAGCCTAAACTTAACTCGAGATCCGATTATTTAGAAAAATTAGATTTGAGATTCGATCAACTTGGATTGATCTCTATTGATTTCATACTAGATCAGGCCGGGACTCAATTATCATCCTTATTTTTGTCATCATTCATAGATATTATTACAACATTGGGCCTTGAGAAAGAAAAGATAATTTGTGTCGTTAAGTATCTGCGACAGGGCTCAAACCAACTTGAGACAGTCTCACTTGAGTTTGAACCAGCCAAATTTTTTTTTTAAAATTACTGTTTTGGTCCGAACAACCCAAGCCTAAGTCTAAACTTAACTCGATGCCCAATTATTTAGAAAAATTAGACTTGAGATTCGATTAACTTGAATTGATCCATTGATTTGATACTAAATCAAGCCGGAACTCAATTGTCATCCTTAATTGTTAAAGTTAATTTAATGAAAAATTAATTATTTTTGTCATCATTCATAGACATTATTAGAATGACGCAAACTAAAATAGCCCAAGCCCGATTAACTTCGGACCCCCGACCGGGCCATTATTTGCTAAACCTAGGACTCTCACCCCACTGACGGAGCTTATCCTTTCCTACACGAACAAATCTGGTGAAAGAACGTCCCCATCCCACCACATGAAAATCTCTCTCCACTGACATGGCCCCACATTCAGATAAGGCGGAGATAAGGCCGACGCTTTTCCATCCGTCAGATAGATACGCCACTTGATCCAAAGGACAGCATTGGCCTCCATGGATAAACCATCGGGCTACCATTAAAGCTACACCAAGTGAAGCTCTTCAACGGTCATATTCACCCTTTTTTCTATATTCTACTCTTTTACCTCCAACTCTTCGCTGCACTCCGACCTCAATCACTGTAATTACCATGGCAACGACCGCCTCCGCCTCCGCAGCTGCCGCCACCTCCTCCTTCATGGGCACGCGCCTCCCTGACGTGTACTCCAACTCCGGTAGGGTTCAAGCTCGGTTCGGTTTCGGTCGCAAAAAAGCAGCCCCAAAGAAATCCTTCAAACAAACCTCCGACCGCCCACTGTGGTACCCTGGAGCTAAAGCACCGGAGTGGCTCGACGGTAGCTTAGTCGGTGATTATGGGTTCGACCCATTTGGGTTGGGGAAGCCAGCTGAGTACTTACAGTTCGAACTCGACTCTTTGGACCAGAACTTGGCCAAGAATTCGGCCGGAGACATTATCGGGACTCGAACTGAGTCTGTTGACGTGAATTCAACTCCGTTCCAACCTTACCGTGAAGTTTTTGGTTTGCAAAGGTTCAGGGAGTGCGAGCTCATTCATGGAAGATGGGCTATGTTGGCTACTCTCGGTGCTCTTACCGTCGAGTGGCTCACCGGAGTCACCTGGCAAGACGCCGGAAAAGTAAGCTAGAGCTCGATATCGAATAAGATTCTTCTTATAACTTAGTTGTAACTCTTTATCTGTGTTATGGTTGTTTCAGGTAGAGCTCATTGAGGGTTCCTCGTACCTCGGACAACCTCTGCCATTTTCGATCACCACATTGATATGGATCGAGGTTTTGGTGATCGGATACATTGAGTTTCAAAGAAACTCCGAGCTAGATCCAGAAAAGAGGCTGTACCCAGGAGGCAAGTACTTTGATCCACTAGGGTTAGCTTCTGATCCCGAGAAGAAAGCAACTCTTCAACTTGCAGAGATCAAGCATGCTCGTCTTGCCATGGTTGCTTTCCTTGGCTTCGCCGTTCAAGCTGCTGTCACCGGAAAAGGACCTCTCAACAACTGGGCGACTCACTTGAGCGATCCTCTTCACACCACCATCATCGATACCTTGAGCTCTTAAGTGAATATTTTGATCTTTAACCCTAAATATTGGCTCTGAGAACGCTTTTTCTGGGACATCATATTACATGTGCATGTCTTATGTTGTAAAGATCGCATCGTATCATTTGAACATGTTAATGTTACCTTCAGCTACTACATATCACCTCTTTAATCCACTGCTCTCTGCTTCGGTTTTCAATGGTTAAGAGTTTTTAATAATTATTTTCTTAAAATTCATACAAGTTAAGCTAAAAATGTAAATATAATCACTAACAAATTGTTCTTGGAATTAGGGATGGTAATGGCTTGAGAGTCGAGACGGGCCGAATTGCCCAAGTTCGAGCCCTTGCAGTTGTGGCCCAAGACAGCAGGCTTGAGCTCGACTTGCCCGGCCCCAAATATTTTTTAAAAATTAAAAGTGTGAAAACGATATTGTTTTATTCATAATGATCGGGCTCAAATCGGGCCATGTGCAATCGAGTTAGGCCCAAGATCTTATTTTTTATAAAAATTAAGCCTCGAGCTTGAACCGTTGGTTTCAAGGCGGGGCAGGCAGAACAGGCCAAGTCCGAACCCAGTTGCCATCTAATTTCTTGAAGACCCTATTTTTTGTCATTCTTTGAAATAATTAAGTGTTGTTTGATTTTTGACAAGAGATATGGGCAGAATGGATGCTATGTTATCACTTAGCATAGTCATTTGAAATTTCACCTTTATAGTAACTAATTCGACTAGTATTTTGATATGTCCTATTTTTTATATTTAAATTTTAATACAAAATAAAATTATTAAAATATGTTGCAATATTGTCCAATTAAATTATTTATGAATGATAAAAATAATAAACATTTAGACATTTTTATAAAGTTGGGCAACAATTAATTGTATTTTATAGATATTCACTAACTTATCAGTTAAATTACGTAAATCTGATTTAAATGAAGATAATAAAGTAACCCAATAAAAGATCTAGATTAATAAGTTCAAATCTGGGAAAAAAATAGACTACAATCAGTGTAGATTAGACTCATATCTGGTATGTAATGAAGAAGTCTGATCTTGCAATTAATCTTATCATTCTTAAGCATCAAGCTTCTTTGACCCTTTAAGAAAGCTTACGTTTTGAAAAAACTGTAAAAAAATGTTAACCGCGTGTCGGTGAAAAGTTCTCACGAAGGCCTCGTTACGACTTCGAAAAGCTCCTCCGAATTTCTGATAAAACCAAAATCAAGTATTCTTCATTTACTTCGTTTTCACGAACAATCTAAGACACGTAACAAGATTCATGTTACGTATTACAAAACAAACACAATTAACCTCCTTTTCCATTACAGCTTTTAGATTGAAGAACGATTAGGTAGCTGTGAAGAATGGTAAAGAATCTTCTGTGACGGGGAAGACTGTGAAGTGACAAGCTGACTCTATCCAGACGTTGGTCTCCTTGACAAAAGCAAACTTAATTCTTTACGTATAACTTCAATCAGCTAATATTTCCATTAAGCAACCTGAATTTATCAGTGATTCTGTATACTCTGCTGGAGTGATTAACCTTGATTAACTCGGAATGACTTTGGTCCTCATGATGCTGTCGAAAAAACAGGTTTCACGCCACTTCTTGCACTGTTCCTGTAAACAATAATCATGTCAGGGAAGAGGTCGAAGCAATGGCTCTGTTAAACTGGAAATCTACTCTCAGACAACCAAAATCAGCTGGTGCTATCTTCTTGGACTCGAAGTAGGCATTGTAAGTGGAAAGGAATAGCCGGCGGTAGCTCTGGGAGTGTTGCCTATTTCAACCTTTCACTTCACGGTTTGACGGGTACACTTCAAAATCTCATTTCTTTTCCTAACCTCATTTGTCTTGATCTGTCCCTTAATTCATTCCATGGATTCGTATCATCACAGATTCGTAATTTTTTCAAACTTGTCCTGCTCGATTTGTCCTACAATCTTCTTTATGAGAATCCTCCCTCTGAGATTGGAAAGTTGGCAAATTTGATATCCATGTGGCTTGGTGTCAATCAGCGTTCTGGTTCCTTCTTGAAGAGTTAGGCAGGCTAACATCTCTCAAATCTTTTGATTTATCCAGCAATTATTTCACAGGTTCCATCCCTTCTATTCGAAACTTGACCAACTTATTGTGCATTCATCTGGATGGAAACAGTACATCAGGATCCATCCTCTCTGGAACTTGAGTAGCATGACCCAAATCTACCTTTACAAAAACAATTACTCAGGTCGTATCCCTGAAGAACTTGGACTTCTAAGATCTCTTGAACTTCTTGATTTGTCAGAAAACAGATTGACAGGACAATCCCCACGTCCATTGGAAACTTAACAAACTTAATAAGGTACTTGCCATGTTTCAGAATAGACTTTCAGGATCCATCCCTTAAGGAATAGTAGAACTTAAATCCCTGGCCGATCTAAAATTGTTCACCAATCAACTTTCAGGTTCTCTTCCCCCACAGATGAATAATCTTGCACAAATGATAAACTTGTTATTGTCTGAAAATAGACTCACTGGCCATTTACCACAGGAAATATGCATTAGTGACACATTCAAAAATAACTCTGTAGACAGCAACTACTTTACAGGTTCTGTGCCGAAAACCTTAAAAAACTGCAGCAGATTGATTAGAGTCAGGCTCGAAGGAAACCAACTTACAGTAAACATTTCTGAACTCTTTGGCATATATCCTCAGTTGAACTTCATAGATTTGAGTTTCAACAAATTTTATGGCGAGATTTCTCTTAACTGGGGACAATGCTACAATTTAACAAGATTGAAAATCTCCAACAACAATATCACTGGCCAGATACCTGGAGCACTTGCAATGGTAACGAGGTTACAATATCTTGACCTTTCCTTCAATCAGCTATAGGAGAGATTCCAAAGGAACTGCAGAACCATATCCCACCTGAGATCGGTAATTTGAATTCGCTTCAGACACTTGATCTTAGTCAGAATCAGTTGACAGGAAAAACACCACAGCAACTAGATGGATTGAAAGTCTTAGACATTGAATCTTTCACACAACTATTTGTCTGGTTCAATTCCATCAGATTGTCATACGGAGTTTGACAACTGTTAACTTATCCTGTAATCAACTAGAGGGCGCCATCCCTGACATTAGTGCCTTACACAACGCGCCGTTTGAGGCCTCGAGGAATAACAAAGGCTTGTGCGGAAATGCTACTGGTTTGAAACCTTGTCCTCCAACAACATTCCACAGATCAAGACGAGAAAGGGTCAGAAACCTAACTATTTTCCCTATAATCTCGGCTCTCTGCACACTGCTTCTTCTGCTTATAGTTGAGTTTCCATATATTTCCGGCAAGTGAAGAAAAGAAAAGTAGATGCAGAAGCAGAAAAGGGGTATCTTTTTCAAGTGTGGCGCTATGACGGGAAAATAGTGTACCAAAGCATTATCGAAGCTACAGAAGGATCCTATCCCAAGTTTTGCAATGGACAAGGGATTCATGGAAGTGTCTACAAAGCTGGATTGTCCACCGGACAGGTCGTTGCTGAGAAAAGCTTCACTCTCCAGTAGATGAACTCGACGAAGCCAATTCAAAAGCTTTTACATCGAGATGAATGCGCAATAAGTTGGTCAAGTTTCGAATAGAAGGGATGGAAGCTGTGAAATAATTGCTGGATAAATCAAAAGATTTGAGAGATGTTAGAAAGCATAAATCCTCAGGAACGGAACCAGAAAGCTGATTGACACCAAGCCACATGTATAACAAATTTGCCAACTTTCCAATCTCAGATGGAAGATTCTCAAAAAGAAGATTGTAGGACAAATCGAGCAGGACAAGTATGGAAAGGTTAACAATCTGTGGTGGCACGGATCCGCAGAATAAATTGAGGGAAAGATTAAGACGAGTGAGATTAGGGAAAGAAGAGAAGTTGAGATTTTGAAGTGTACCCGTCAAACCATGAAGTGAAAGGTTGAAAGAGACAGCGATTCCAGAGCTATCACAGGCTATTCCTTTCCAGTTGCAATGGCTACTTCCAGTCCATTATCACAGGTTATAATTATTCCAATTATATAAAAATAATTGGAATAATTATATATAGATATATATATCTATATATAAAATAATTGGAATAATTATAACATATATATAATTGGAATAATTATCTACACTAGGTAAATCTCAAGATTAATCCGGTTGATTATGCGATGTGTCACCACCGTGTCTATGTAGGTGGCTTGGCAGGGAATATTACTGGAACCCTTCCAACCCTCCTGAGGCCTCCGACAAGGCGACTCACTATCTCCCTACCTTTTCGTTCTATGTATGAAACGTTTAAGTCACCTTATCTCGCAAGCAGTAGGTCAGGAGAGATGGCATCCATTAAAAATGAGCGCTGCAGGACCTCCAATCTTCCACCTATTTTTTGCCGACAACTTGATTTTGTTTGCAGAAGCATCGGACTCCCAGACTCAAATCATTACCCAGACTTTAGAGACTTTCTATCAAACATCAGGTCAGAAAATCAACCAGTCTAAGACAAAGATTTACTTCTCCAATAACGTTCCTGCGCCTACGGCCCGACGTCTCAGCGACGCCTTACACATTTCCCGTACGTCTAACTTGGGTAAATATTTAGGGGTACCACTGCTTCATGCCCGCTCCATGCGCCAAACTTATTAGCATATCCTTGATAATGCGCAAAAGAAATTGGCTGGCTGGAGAGGCAAAAACTTGTCACTAGCCGGGCGAGTGACGTTAACCCAATCGGTGATATCGGCACTGCCCATTTTTACCATGCTCACCGTTCGATTGCCAAGACAGTTGTGTTACGATTTGGAGCGCCTCATGCGAAACTTCATTTGGGGGTCCACAAGCGAGCATCAACGCCTCTCCCTCGTAAATTGGGAATCAGTCTGTCGACCCAAGAAGAACGGGGGCTTAGGTCTCCGAAGAATTCGTCCTACCAATGATGCTTTCCTGACTAAGATGGGCTGGTCACTCATTACCAACCCGACCACCCTTTGGGTCCGTGTTTTAAGAAGCAAATATCGGCTAACCCCATCCCACGTCCCTTCCTCGCTCAACACCCAAGGGGTTTCCAGCTTTTGGAGGGGTCTCGCGGCTATCTGGCCATTCGTATGCCAAGGTATCCGCTGGCAACTGGGCAATGGACAATACGCCTCCTTTTGGCTGGACAATTGGATTCCGGAGTGGGGGCCCCTGTTCGCAGTTACTATGTCCACAATTCCTGACAATATCCTCCACAAAAAAGTTGCAGACTTCCTAAATACGGATGGCAGCTGGCACTGGGAGTCCTTCCAGCACTACCTCCCTACCACGATTTGCTTGGCCGTTGCAGCCATTCAGATAAATCCTTCGGCACTGGAGCCCGATACCATACACTGGGCCCACTCTACTAATGACAAATTTTCAGTGGCAACCGCTTACGATTTTATTACTAATCACTCTGAGGACAATTCTAGGAACCTATGGACGATAATTTGGAAATGGGAGGGCCCACAAAGGGTACGTTCCTTTCTCTGGTTGATGACCCAAAATAAACTCCTGACTAACCATCAACGAGCTGAGCGCCACCTCACTATGGATCGCAGTTGTTACGTATGCAGACATGAGAAGACCACACTCCACGTCTTGCGAGATTGCCCACGCGTTAGAATATTCTGGAGACACTTTCCAATGACTTTGGCCACTGACTCCTTTTTTCACATGGATCTTGATCACTGGGTAACTACTAACCTCACAATCTCTTGTCAGGCCCTATCTGGCG
>JAOSBN010000004.1:39036222-39050711 GCA_027563595.1 Erythroxylum suave | reverse complement strand
GGAAAAGGGTTGTGAACCTGGTGAATAAGCATGAGGATGACGGCGGCGTCCCGGAAACGGGATTTGGGGAGGAGGGAGAAGGCGTTGGAATGGTTTAGTAGCTGGTCGCCGAAGGCCCAGTAAACGGCGGAGGCTGACGGAATTGTTAGTGTGAAGACGTAGAGTGTGGCTAATAAGTAGATGTACTTGAACTTCTGAGGCTTCCACATAGCATGCATGATTTCCCTGTAAACATTTTTTTTTTAATTATCACAGGTTAGTCGGTAGTCACAGATCAAATTGAATTTTCCGAGAAAATGGGGAACAGCAAATCATAATCTGAATGATTTTGTCTCCGGCAAAAGCTGCAAACCGAACCTGCGTAGAAACCGGTGAAGGAAACAAGGAAGATAAAGGTTAAAAAAACAGAGTTATACAAAAAGCTTACACTGTCACAGCGTGCCCACCAAAGGTGTAGAGTATGTTGGTGGCTCCGGTGAAGTAAAGCACCAACTTTGTCGCACCACTGTGTTTCACTCCTTGGTCCTACGAAAAACAGGGGGAAAAAAAAAGTGGGCAAAATTCGTAAGAACTTCACATGGGCAATACATCAAATAAGTAGTAAGCTTTTTAGATTTCTGGTTTTTAGGCCGTATATTTACCTGGCCATGAACAAGAGCTGCTATGGTTAAGTACCAGGCAGTGTAAGTGGTCATCCCAAGGCCAAGGAAGGACCAAATACGGTAGTTATGAAAAGAGGGTATGAACACTGTAGTAGCGCAGCAAGCTCCAAAAATGTATGTCCATGTCCTCTTGTCCAATCTGTCGTTGATGTAGTAAATATTGCTGTTTCAGATCAAGAAACCAACAAGGAAGAGTTGAAAAAATCGAATTAAAACCAAGATCAGATTGTTATGATTGAACAAAGTTTATGAACGAATTGTCTTACCTCGCACAAGCTATTAGCTGAATGACAGATCCAAAGAGTAGGAAAGTACAGTTGAAGGCAAGTCCCGCAGCTTTCCAGTATGGACCCAGTAAACCATCAAGCACTTCAAACCACTGTAATACAAAAGAAACGTAAGCCCTTTTTTTGTTTTCTTGTTCCAAGATTTGAGGTGATGGTTTTTGAGAAGAAGAAACACCATTGTACCTGTATAACATGATTCTTGAAGTTGACATTCTCTCTTTCTTTCCTGCTTCTGTACTCGACGTAAAGCACACTAATGAGGTAAGCTGTCCAGCTTCCCATTATCCCATAAAATACCTGAAGCAAAATTCCTGAGAGCATTCCCATCTGTGAGAAGGAATAAGGCAGTGTCAGGAGTACCTGAGCCACCTGCAAGTAATCAGGAAAAAATGGTTTCAGGGAAAGGAAATCAGGAATTTTGGGGATGTTTTCTTGTTAAAGAATGGATTTTGTGAGATGGGCTTTGGTGTTGGTTACTTGATTCGAAGCACAACTGAACCAAGCGTCCCAGACAGAGCCTCCATGCCAGAGAAGGCTCTTGACGCCGAACATGGAGTGTTGTTGTCCTTCTTCTTCTTCTTCGTCTTTCCCTGCCTGGTCAGGTTCAATACTAAAGTTGGACACTATTGCTTCTTCTGCTTGCTTCTGAGGCAACATTGTCTTCGATTTTCTCTAACAGGGCAACGTCTAAATCCTGGTAGATCTGAAACATATAAAAGACAGAGTAATGAGACCAAAAAAAGGAAAACCATAATCAAAACTCAACCCCGGAAAACGAAAGACCCTACCCAGATCAAGATAATTCACAAAATTCCTTTCCAAACTTCAAGAGATTACATATAACACAACTCTCACACGAATCCAAAAAAGAAGAAGGTGAAAACGAAAAAGGCTAGAGCTTTAACATGTTTTTCACGAACCAGACTAAAAAGAAGACAGCCCACAACAGCAAAACCCACTTTGAAGCTAACCTTGCAATGAGAAGTCTCTTTCGGACAAAAGCTTGAAGAACCAGAAACAGATCCTGATCAGTTTCAAGCTTGTCCTTTACCTAAAGAACTATAAGACTCAGCAGGTGTAGAATATAAGCTTTATCCGTTCCAGAATTATGGCAGAGAAAGCCTTAAATGCATTGAAATAATTTCAATATAAAATCCACAGGCTACGGATCTCTCTTCAATAAAAGCTCGACTTAATGCGCCACCAGTCTGCAGAGACAAAACCCCAAAAACGGCGAGACCTCAAAAACAGGAAAAGAGAAAAACAAGATCCTTTTCGCTCTTATTGAACCGACAATATCAACTACGTGCAGCTACTGTTACCACACAGTGACCTTGCTCTGTTTATATTTGTTTCCTGGGGTCTTTTCGTTCTGGTTTTTCTTTCACTCCCACTGTTTAAAAGTTTGATGAAGGACAAAAGAGTGAAAGAGACGAAACTCAAATTCCCTGTACTTTCCACTTCCGATGTTTGGTTTCTGAGAAAATTAGAGAATTTTCAGAGGCAAGAAACAGAGACTCTGTTCTCATCACTAAGACAGACTGAACTAACTCTGGACCTTCCTTTTATAGCCCGGGAACAGGAATACCGTTTCAACGGTTAAATCTTTTTTTTTTAAAATCTCCTTAAAATGAATTTCAATAATGGCTCTTTATTAAGTGATAATTGAAATTTCAGAATTTAGATCCAAATCACTATATATATGGTAAATTTTAAAAAGCATATAATAATTTACTAATTATAAGTATTAAATAAATTATTTATTTCTTTTTAGTATTTAGTATTTATTTATTATTTTCATATAAGTTATTTAAAAACAGGCTCTCCAATAGTTAGAGATAAGGTTACGTGTTCAGCTAAATTTTTACTTAATTGTTGTTATTATTGTTAATAAAGAAATTTTTAGCATAATCGCTATTTTATATTTATATTTTCTTATATTTATAATTAAATAATAATAATTTACTCGGTTTATTTAACTTTTATTTATTAAAATTGTACATTTTATTTAATGTAGATAAATCCAACTTATTTGATAATTCAAGTAAGGTTATTTATATAAAAATAGTGAATTATAATATAATAAATTAAACATTTAATTAAATTTTACGCTTATCATTAATATTGTAAAAATGAATAAAAATTCATACATTAAATCCAATTTATTAAATATTGAAAAATATTTACTAAATTGTATTCAATGTATCCCTTCCTGCACGTGGATCATTTGAAAACAACATCTTAATTAGTCTGAGATAAGACTCCATACTATTGAAGCTTCCCAAATTCTGCATATAAACGAGATTTTTATTTAATGTTATTGACTTATTGTTGTTGTTGTAATTATTTTATGGTGAGATAAAAATTTATTTTTATTTATAATTTATTTTTATTTAGCTGATGAGAATTATCGATGATACTTATATGTTAATAACTTAAATATCAAATTTTGGTAAAGAATTTTATATAACTTGCCTCAATTTGATATTACTTTTTGTGCATTAAATTTAATTTTAATTCATTTTTTCCTTTCTAAAAAGGTACATATGAAGTTTTTTAATTTTTAAATTATCAAGCAAAACATTTTTCTACTAAACGAGGATCCATCAAATTTTTGAAGATCAGATCTTCTATTTCGATTATGGTATTTTTATTATGTTTTATTAAATCTTATTTATAAATTTATATAAATATTACATAAATATATGGATGAGATTTAACAGAGCAGGATTGACGTAGAAGAATTTAATGGTCAAACTTACTCTCCAGCCTCTAGCAATACTCAGCATTCTTTTCCCAGGCTCATCCCGCATCGCGTGTAAACACGCGTCACAGACACTCAGACAAGACGCCGGCCAACTGGACAGTCGTTGCTTTGTGCGAGTGGGAGTGATCCCAGCAATTGGGATATCCGACAGGATTTTGTCCGATCATGGATCGCCCCGGACCCGACAAACATGATAAAATGGAGCCCCATTATGATTTTTAACGCATTTTGTTTGGGCCATCGCAGCCGCACACGTCTTCTGTTTGGGCTACAAACCGTTGGATTCAAAAAGCTTTGTCACGCTTTAAAAGGTAGTTTCTACACGCGCAAAATGAGCACCACCGTGTGCCCCACTAAGCCGGCGGCTAATTAGTAATTATACCCTTTCGGCTGTTTTCTGTAAAGTTGTAAAATATTTAATTATATTTTTATTTTTTAAATAATTTATTAGTTAAGTTATATAATTTAATCAAGATAAAAATAATAAAGTAGCTCAATAAATGATATAAATCAATCGGTCAAAGTTCGGATAAAAAATGGATCTCGATCAATATAAATCGAACCACATATCAGTCCTATGATGAAGAAGCCCTATATAAAATTTATATATAAAGATTAAGGTATTTTGCAGTTGCTTACGTCATTCGTAAGCATAGGGATTTGTGACCTGTTAAGAGAGCTTACGTTTTGAAAAAATATAAAGAGATATTAACCTCGTTCCGATGAGCGGTTCCCGTGCAAACGACAGTAGATTCCTCCTCGTTTCGGTTTTGAAAAGCTCGTTTGAAGTTGTGAAATTGAAATCAGGTATTTTTTACATTTCTTCGTTTATTACCCTTTTACGTTCGATTTGAAATACGTAACTAAGGTATCGTTACGTGTTACACTATTTTCATTATTCTCATTATGTATATTATACTATTCCGGGAATTTTGACCATTCATAGTTGATAGACATTTTTTGGTTCAATTTTTGACACTTGACCTAACTATGTCTATTATTAACAAAGGAGACAAAGTTAGCTTTTATGTCATTATTGACAACGAGACGTAAGTTAGGCCATTGACCACTAAAGTCTTTAGTTGGCACGGCATTACTAATTAAACTTAACTTCGATCTTTAAAACGATGTTCTATAGTGTCACGTAACGTGTACTCGCTCTCGTTTCGATCATAGAATAGATAAAATAAATCAAAAAATAGATTTTTGTTTAAGAAAAAAATCTTATCGAAACCATTTATATCCAATTCATCCTTCAAAGCCATATTACATCTCGGATCTGATGAAATATGATGAATTGAGACGATATTTTATCAATACACTATTTTTTTATGTTCTGATCGCCCGGAAGGGACAAAAAAAACATCTTGTTCTTTTTCCAACAATTTCTAATCTCTAGTGAATCTTTCAATGGGGTATGAACCCAGATAAAATTCTGACCATCTGTCAGCGAAAAAAAACGAATGGATCTTATACGATTTCTAAGAAATTCTTCGATTTCTTTCGGAAGCAGATGATTATTCATCCCCTTCTCACCTTTCTTGAGAAGAGAAAGAAACGGTAGCGGTGATTAGGGTTAAGGATGACAAACTGGTCGAGTTTGGTCTAACCGGACCAAACCAATTTGATCAAATTTTGAATCAGACTCGAACAAAAGATGAGGTGGAGGGTGACCCATCATGGTCTTGGGGGTGCAAGAAAACAAGTAAAAATGGGAAAATGTTACATATATTCCTTACAAAAAGCCTCAAAGTTGCTCCGTTTAAAGGGGGATTTGTCGGCTCGGTTAATGCATAAACATCACATCCACTCCTCTTCTTCCCTTTCCATATCTATTTATTATTAGACTCTTTGTGAGAATAAGAGAGTTTAACACATACACTTGATCATATAAAGTACACATGATGACGTTGTGCACAACCAATGATACAAGAGTCGTTTAGATTTTGAACAGCTTATATATATATATATATGTATGTATTGGATGGATGGAACATGCTCCATCTTGTGGAAAAAGAACAAAGGGAGAGTGAGGCGTCAAAATCTATTCACTAATCATTGCATCACCCACTATGCCCCAAAGTTACATTTTAGATAAATGCTCTTTGTTCCTATATATATATTATTTTAGGTAAAATATATTAACCCAAAGGTTTATGTACATGGTCAGGGGATTATACCCCGACCTGAATCAAGAATCAAAAACATCAAAATCGTCAAAATAATCAGAAATGTTAAAAAGTAATCAACTCATCGGGATAAAACTTATACAAGATTGTATAAATCACACTCTTACGTTGGATTGGTTGATGTCTCTGTGGGTAGAGACAGATAACAAAACACAAAAATTCTATTTCAACAGTGTTTGGTTGCTGACACTACCCATTTTTATTCCGTCTCCAGTTAACAAAAGCACAATTTTTTGTTCCTTCCAAAACCGTGACACAACTTTCTTGTGTCTGTCACAGAAACAAAACACGCAGGCTTTTGGACAAAAATACCCCTATGTTGTTACTAATATTCTACATATGATCAAGTGTATAAATAGCAAAAAAAGACATTCTTAATAAAATATATGGCTTGAATGTATCTTTAACCTATTATGTAATTAATTCTATGAATACTTAAATGTTTATTAAATTATTATGTACTATAATTTCTAACTTATACAATTTTTTTAATCAATAACTCATTTCATTTAATTTTTAGGTTTCTCATTTCATTAAATATTTAGGTTATTCGTTTTATTTTATCATGATTAAAAAAATACAAATACAATTAAAAAATATTGATACAATTATAAAAAATATTTACGTAATTCATTTTATTGTTAACTTGTACGAATTACTTGTTATTTAATAGCTCATTTCATTAAATTTTTAGGTTCTCCATTTTTTTAATTCCTTATTTATAAATACAATTAAAAAAATACTAATACAAATCATTCGTTTTAAAAAAATCAATGAATTACATATTTCCAATCATATTATATTGTAGGAGTACTTTAGTCATTGATTATGTTTTCTATGTTCTATCAACTGCAACCAAATACATTTCTGTTCACGAGATATACAGTTTTATCTTGTTTGTCCATTACAACCAAACATCTAGCTATCTCTAATTTTTGTTCCATTCCATCTTTAAATTTTTGTTTCATTATGTCTCAATATATGGATCACAATAGCTACACATTGCATTAATCTTATAAACTACATCAAAACATATAGAAGAAGCCGAGTCAAAATGGACAGCATTCCTTATCTTACACAAAGTGTAAACAATACAAACAAACGCTAGCTGTTCGGTTTTGCTTATATTATATGTATATGATGCGGCATGTTCCATCCATCCCTTTCTGTTCTATATATTTATATATGTATATATATGATGCAGCATGTTCCATCCATCCCGTGCTCACGTGGGTCCAAGAGATTGTATTTTGATTAATTAATATAATTAGCATTTCATTATATTTTGTTTCCATTTTTATTTTTAATTTTTAGTTTTTGTTTTTAAATTCAAACGAAACTTATTTGTTTGAGTTTTTAGTTTCTGCTTTTGGTTTCGGTTTCTTCTGGTTTTCAAAAATTATGAAAAGCACAAAAAATAGTTCTAAAACCGTGACGTAACTTTCTTGTGTCTGTCACAAAAACAAAACATGCAAGCTATTAGACAAAAATATCCCTATATTGTTACTAATATTCCACATATGCTCAAGTGTATAAATAGTAAAAAAAGACATTCTTAATAAAATGTAAGAAATGAATGTATCTTTAACCTATTATGTAATTAATTCTATGAATGCTTAGATGTTTTATTAAATTATTATATACTAGATTTTTAACTTGCAAGATTTTTTTAATTCAATAACTCATTTCTTTAAATTTTTAGGTCTCTCATTTCATTAAATATTTAGGTTATTCATTTTATTTTATCGTAATTAAAAATACAAATACAATTAACAAATATTGATACAATTATAAAAAATATTTACGTAATTCATTTTATTGTTAACTTGTACGAATTTTTTGATATTCAATAACTCATTTCATTAAATTTTTATGTTCCTCATTTTTTTAATTCCTTATTTATAGATACAATTAAAAAAATACTAGTACAAATCATTCGTTTTAAAATAATCAATGAATTACATATATTTTCAATCATATTATACTGCAGGGTTACTTTGGTCATTGATTATGTTTTCTATGTTCTATCAACTGCAACCAAACGCATTTCTATCTACGGGATATACAATTTTATCTTATTTGTCTATTACAACCAAACATCTCACTATCTCTAATTTTTGTTCCGTTTTGTCCCTAAATTTTTTTTCATTCTATCTCAATGTATAGATCACAGTAACTACACACAGCATTAATCTTATAAACTACATCAAAACATATAGATGAAGCCGAGTCAAAATGGACAGCATTCAACAATACAAACAAACGCTAGTTGTTCGGTTTTGCTTCTTATGTTATATGTATATGATGCGGCATGTTCCATCCATCCCCTTCTGTACTATATATTTATATATGTATATATATGATGCAGCATGTTCCATCCATCCCGTGCTCACGTGGGTCCTAGAAATTGTATTTTGGTTAATTAATATAATTAGCATTTTATAATCAAGTTCAGTAGTATAATTAGCATTTCAATATATTTTGTTTCCATTTTTATTTTTAGTTTTTGTCTTTAAATTCAGTAAAAAAATCTATTTATTTGAGTTTTTAGTTTCTGTTTTGATTTTGATTTCTTCCAATTTTCAAAAATTACGAAAAACATAAAAAAAATTTCCTGTTTTTTTATAATATGATTTACTGTCGTTTAAATATATATTATTTACTCATTTATTATTAATAAAAATTATGAATAATTTAATTCAAAATTATATATTCAATAAATTAAAATTAATTATCAACAAAATTTATGAATAATTTAATTTAATTTAATTTAATTTTTATTAAATTATTTATTTTTTTAAAATAACATAATTTTATTAATAATTTGTTAATAAATATTATATAAGAGATTAAATTAATTTTATTTAATTAAAATAAATTATCATTAATTTTTATTTAATTTGTAATTATTATCAGTGATTAAAAATATAACTACACTAACATTAACAACTAAGCAAATTTTTGTTTTTATTTAAAAATCATAAGTAAAAATTAAAAACAAAAACTTAAAATTTAAAATAGAAAAGCAAAAGTAGAATCAAATGGACCCTTAACTTCAACATGGGATAAACTCGGTTTAAAATCTAAAAAGATATAAAGTCTAATTGAATTTTAGGTCAAACTTAAATTTTAAGTTAATCTTTAATTTGTGTTTCAATCTTACAAAGTACGTATTCAATTTGAACCTAACTCATTATCATACATATTGATTGATCGGTTCAACTAGAAATTAACCTAATCAAATTTATAATCAAGTTGGAGAGGTTTAACTTAAACATGAATTAAACTTGGTTTAAAGTCTAAGAAAAGTATGAAGTTTGATTGAATTTTATGTCAACCTTAAGTTTTAAGATAATCTCGAAATCAGATTTGAATTTTGTAAAATGTATGCTCGAACTTAACCCTTTATCATACATATCAATCGGTCAGTCCAAGTAATAAAGTTTGTTTTTTTAAGTGTCTAATTGAATTACGGCAAGGTCTTATTATTAAATTTTGAATCAATAATTTGAAATACGTAATTTGAAACTACTGTATGTACGTGAAGATGAAGGTACATTCGCGCTCGTTTCGATTTCAAAAAGTTTGTTTGAAATTATGGAACTGAAATCAGATATTTTTTGCATTTTTTCATTTATTACCTTTTCATATTCGATCAGGAATACATAACCGAAATAAGAGTTGGGACTTAATATAGAAATGGCCAAGGCCACAGCAGATACGATTCTTTCTGTGGCTCCTTGCCAAAAAGAAGTTGCTGACGAACCAACAGCCTTTCATTCATAGGCTAACTGCGGATAGAAAACCTGCCACTTTTGTGGACACGAGGAAACCACTTTACATACCCTTCGGGACTGTTCGCGAGTGTCAACCTTTTGGTTACAATTTTCTCCAGCAGTGATCAAGACCGAATTTTTTCAACTCGATGAGGAGACCTGGTGGAAAGCCAACCTTCTTAATCAGATTCATATTCAGCGAAGCAAGTGGCCTACACTTTTTGAAGTGTCTGTTTGGTTTTTATGGCAATAGCACAATAAGAGTACTTTTGAGGAAAGGTTTGTATGGCTGTCATTGGGATCCAAAATAGTCCTCGACGATGTCAATTGGACAGCGATCGCCATGGCATCGACAGCTGAGTTGGTAGGACCTGGGGTCTGGCCCTCGATCAGTCAGCCAATTGGAAACCCCTGCCCGAAGGCTGGATAACATTGAACCCGGATGGTGCGGTTCCACTCGGTACGTTCGCAGCTACAGGGGCAGGCTTACTAAGAGATTCTCACGGCACATGGCATGGGGGTTTCTTCCATCAAATTGGCGAGTGCTCACCATTTACTGAGAAACTTTGGAGGGTCCATTCTGGACTTCGTTTGGCATGAGAACTCGACTTTCATCGTATTATTGTCGAAGTGGATTCCCTGAAGGTTATAAATATTTTCTCGTTCTCTTCTAAACAGATACTGACTGAGGGTTGTTGTTTGGTGCAGGATATAAACACCATAATGCGTCGTGATTGGGATGTTACACTCCACCACATTTACAGAGCAAGCAATCAAAGTGCTAACCTGCATGGCCCATCTAACCTTACACTCAGCCCCAGCATCCAGGTTTTCTAGAACCCTCCAGCTGCCATTGAGGAGCTACTCATGAAGGATACACAAGCCATCCTAGACCGCAGCGTAGTGCTTTAGTTTTTAATACTAGCTTGTTTCCCTGTTTAAACAACAGAAGTATCATTACGTGTTACATAATCTCCATGTATATATATGCTATTTAATACTAACATGAAAATGATGAAGTTGGTGGTGGATCTTTGGCACGATATGTCCATAGATTGATATCTACAAGAGGCAATGCTTTTTTGGAACAAATGCCAAATTTCGTGAAGTGAAACAATATCTAAAATACATTTGCCTTTTTTTTATAAGATATAGAGTTGGTGGTGAAGCACTCGATACCCTCCACTCACTTTGCCTCTTTCATTCATTGATCGTCATCACTACATATATCTTTTAATATTACCAATGAATTATAAAAAAAGCCGATGTAACTAACCTTCTCTTTGTATTTTTACGCCTGAATCACTTCTTTTACGAGAGAAGTAATGCTTGTTGGGTATTTTAGTTTGAGACTACTTCACACCGAAAAAGAAAGGAGTTACATATAAATATGAGTTCAACTTATTGATGGAAGTCTTCTTTCGTTTCTCGATATTAAAGTAAGATCACGCTCATAAGCTTATTATCCTAAGTTGGAACAAGTTGATAAGTTCCTCTTTTTCTTTTCGTCCCCATATTGTCACGAGAGAGGGACATGGGGACGTAAAAAATGAAAGAGGAGGATGGGATTTATCTCGCTTTTAGCATAGTGCACCCTCAGCAGGAGGCTCGTACAACGCGTTATTAGTTCAGTCGTAGAGCACGCCCCTAATAATTGCGTTGTTGTGCCTGGACTGTGAGGGCTTTTAGCTACATATATAGTTCACTGTGTTCATAAAATGTGGATCATCTAAGGGACATTAGCATGACGTACTTCTTCTGTTCGAACCAGGATTTGAAACAAAACTTCTCCTTGCTCCAAAGCTCACCCTTTTATCGATGAATTATAAGATACAAATTTAACTTAATAATTAATACTTAAATTAAAAATATCCTCATCATTTTTAAATTTTAGAATTATTTTTATATAATAAATGAAAATAAAAATATCATTTACTCTATTTTTTATTTGTATTAGTTTAAGTCAAACTATAAATGAAATAAATCTAAAAGTTTAAGCGCAATCATATAAGTCATGTTAAAATTAAAAGAATAATAAATATTTTTAAATATTTATTTTACTAAATTGTAAAATAAAAAATTAATTAATTAAAGTTTAGAAACGATCGCATAACACTATAATTATAAAAAAATAAAGATTTAAAATTTTTCATTTTACCTAATTATAAAATTAAAAAACTAATTACCAATCATTGGTTGACCCAGTGGGCTGTTTAATTATAAGTAAATTGATTTATTAATTAGTTGAATAAAGACAGGCATGAAACGCAAAGGTTCGTCGGTCCTACGACAGCTCAGAGTTGATGATTGTGGTCCAACAACACCTGATGTGATGGGCAGTCAATTAGTGATGAATAATAATTATCATTATTATTAAAAAAAAGATTAAAAGTTACGTGACGCTGTCGTTGTTCTTGTTCCTTTTTCCAAAATAATAAAAAAGGATTTTAGTTTATTGATTAAGGTTTTTAAATTTTATAGCAAATTGCATCTTTTACAATTATTGTAATAATTTATGATTTAGAGTATAATTGATAATCCCAAATTTTAACTTAAAACTTTTTAAAAACTCTGTAATTTTTAAAAATTTCTTAAATTCGGTTGAAAATAACAACAAAACATGTGTGATGTTAGAGTATCCTATATTGACTAAACATGAAAATATCAGAGTTTATAAGTGGTAAGAGCCAACTATCCAAATAATCAGTTCTATTCATTTTAACAATGATTGACCTAATCTCAATTCTTGTTAATGGATTCTACACTATGCTCATATTAAAAAATCTAATATGATATTAGAGCAGGTTTAATCCAGATTATTAATTTTCCAGTTGTCCATCTGGATGTTCAATCCCAGCGACCTGGTTCGGTTACTGCTACGTTTATTTTAAGTGACAACTAGATGTCTAATCTCAGTTGTACTTGAGGGAGAGTGCTAAAGTATCTCATATTGATTAAACATGAATATGTTAAAGAGTTTATAAGTAGTAAGTATCAACTGTCTAAATAACTAATTCTAGTCATTTTGACAACGGTTGACCTAAACTCAATTATTATTAATAGACTTTACACTCTGCTCATATTGAAAAATTTAATATGTGGCATAGACATTAAATATAGACTTATCAAATGTCATTAATATAATCATCTAACTCAGATTTTAAAATCCATCCAAACTAATTAAATTCTACTGAAATTAACAATTTAACCTAATTTATTAGCTTCGTCGTCATCATCAACACCCAATAGAACTCTCACTATTCCTTGATTATCTTATCTTGATTAAAATATCAACAAAAGATGAAAAAGCTAATAATGCATGTAAATCATAATAAAACCGACACTAATAGCTTGAAAGTCGAGTAGTATTGTAGGAGAAGATCTGGTTAATAAGTAGGTATAGGTCATTACTAAGATCAAACAAGGATTGGAGAGAGTAAGCATCCAACTTTGAGTATTGAAAATGAAATGGGGTTAGGTTTTGAAGTAAGCATCCAAAGATTTTAACCTTTGAACACACACCATATCAAGACAATTATGATGTGTGCTTTAATAATTGCAGATGAATGATTAAACACTTCCAACTAATGTTTATTGACAATAGATTACATTATGATTGCGCTTTCGAGTTTGATTAAATTTAAATTAACTCAGTTAATTTATTATAGTTTTTAAAAAACATCTAAATTCAAGTTCGAACTTAAATCAAATTGAGCAAGTTCGTTGATTTCAGACCGAGCTAACTCCTCATAACTAATTTGTAACCTTATATATATAATTGGGTGAGACTAGGTTTGTGTCTTCTAAAATTAATTAGTTAATTTTTTTAAGCTTGAATTCTGGTTAAATTTGATTATTGATATTTAAGTTGGGTTGAGAATAAAGTCGATCCAAAAAACTTAAGCTTTAAGGAGGATTGCTCATTCTCAACCTTATATATTATTGTTAGATGTTGTTTCTTTTCGATATGAGATTTATTATCTCAACTCTCCCCCTCACTTGCAACCTCTTTTTGGATTTGTCAAGTGAATTATTTGAAGTTTTTGGACTTTAGGATCTTTGATGGGTCATTGGACCTTATAGGCTCTGATACCATCTTGAAATTATCAATTTAGTAGTGAAATTATCAATTTAGACCATTTTAATGTTGAGTTAGTATTTGGCAAGGAATAGACAGATCCTTTTGGTAGCTTGCTCTTATCATTTTTGCTATATAAAGAGTGTTGATTTAGAAAAGGCAATCAATGGGTTTGACTCACCTACTTGGGTGGATTTTCTAAAGATAGGTTTTGGTCCCATTAATAATGATAATGAATTGGGTCGGACCTACTAAGAAAATTTGATTAGGTTTGAGTCTTGAACTATGATTAAAAAATTGAACTAATTTAATAATAAAAATTTTAAATTAACTAATTTTTTATTCAATCTTCAACTTTTTCAATTTAATTTAGTTTAAATAAAAATAAATTAATTAAAATTTATTGATCATTCTCCTTTTTAATTAAAATTTAAATTAAGAATAGTCTGCTTCAATCATATTCAAACTATTCAATCTTTAATAGTTTTTATGACAAACTAATACCGATTGAATTTTTTTAAATTTCAAATCCTTTATCTTATCAATTTAACTTTCGATCTAAATTTTAAAACATTGGTCTTGAACCAATTTGAATTTTCTAAAACAATATCATTTGATGTTGTAGTTTCTAAACCTATAGACTAAGAATATATCATTTTAAGCTATGTCAAAGGCATTGGAGTTGTTTTGGTAGGGTTTCAAATTAACCCTTTTCATCTAAAGTCTTATT
>JAOSBN010000004.1:38994551-39017938 GCA_027563595.1 Erythroxylum suave | reverse complement strand
ATTTATATTTTCTTATTTTAATTTAATATTTTATTATTTATAATTTTAAATTTATATGATTAATAATATATTTTTTATTATTTATATAATAATTAATAGTTTATTAAATGAATAGACTTTTTAATCATTTTATCTTTTTTCAGTAACTGTAACCGCATTTGCCAAATACCTATTTCCATGTTGCAGTAGTTACCAAAATAGCAATTTAAAAAATATAAATACTTATCATTTCAACATGTTAGATTGCTAAAACACGTCATCTCGGAGGAGACTGCATCCTCTGTCTAATTTTTACGGTGTCTTATTCTGTCCCATAAATCTTAGCCATTTATTTATGCGGGTCCCACATAAATACGGGACTCACGTAAAATCTATATAAATGAATGACTAAGATTAAAGAGATAGAATAATATACCATAAAATTGGACAGAAGATTCGAACTCATCTCAAAGAGTCTCTTAATTGAAGTCAAGTTGTTATAAATAAAAAGATAAGATCATGAAATGAAATATTAATAAACGGTACAGGTCATTTTAACACCCCAACCATGCAATAATTATAACGCGCTCTCTATTTATTCACGCACATTGTCACTTCCATGCATCTCTCTCCTCTTCTTCTATAAACCTCGAGTCTCCTTCTCTTTGTTTTTCTTATCAGCATAGCTCATTGCATCTACTAACAACAACTCTCTGATCAAAATTTGTGTTATGGGCATGAAGGGTCATCGCCATTTTCAGCCTATCACCAAATGTAGCACCGAGGGACGAGCAGATCAGACGGTGGTTGCAGAGTTGGATGGCACTCTTCTCGTGTCTAGAAGTTCTTTTCCTTACTTCTTGCTCGTGGCTCTTGAAGCTGGGAGTCTCCTGAGAGCTCTACTTCTTTTAGCTTCTTACCCATTTGTGTACTTGACGCACTTGTTTATATCAGAGGCAATGGCGATGCAGGTTTTCGTTTTCATTGCCTTCTGTGGACTTAAAATAAAAGACATTGAGACTGTCTCAAGGTCTGTTCTACCTAGATTTTTTGCCGATGATGTGCATCCAGACACTTGGAGAGTGTTCAACTCGTTTGGTACGAGATATGTGGTTACTGCTAATCCTAGAATGATGGTTGAACCGTTTGTGAAGAGCTTCTTAGGAGCTGACAAGGCTGTTGGAACTGAGTTAGAGGTCACAAAATCAGGAAGAGCAACAGGGTTCGTGAAAAGACCAGGAATTCTTGTTGGAGAACATAAAAGAGATGTTATCTTGCAGGAATTTGGGAAGGAATTGCCAGATTTAGGCTTAGGATATCCAGGAACTGATCAGGAATTCATGTCAATATGCAAGGTGAGATGTTAAAACTTCTGTTACATCATCTTCGTTGACACGTTCATGTTCATTCATATTTCTGAATTTTTTTCGTCAGCTGTCAGTACAATTACAACTGTCAAATCATAGTTTCCCATTTACTGTATGTTCGGTTGGAAGGTTTATGGCAACTTGGACACGTTTTTTGGAATCTCATTGCTTGTAGATGTTTCCATTTGTTATTTCTTTTAATAACAACCAGCTTAAATGGTTGATTAATTTGCAGGAAGCATATATGGTGCCAAGAACAAAGTGCAAGCCCCTACCAGGAAACAAGCTTCTAAGCACGATTGTATTCCATGAAGGACGCTTGGTTCAAAGACCTACACCACTAGTTGCTCTCTTGACCTTCCTATGGATGCCTTTCGGTATAATCCTATCTCTTCTCAGGGTCTACCTTAACATTCCATTGCCTGAGAGACTTGCCAGATATAACTACAAAGTCCTCGGAATCAAACTCATCGTTAAAGGCACTCCTCCACCTCCTCCAAGGAAAGGTCAAAGTGGAGTGCTCTTCGTCTGCAACCATCGGACTGTTCTTGATCCTGTAGCCACAGCAGTTGCTCTCGGAAGAAAAATCAGCTGTGTGACGTACAGTATAAGCAAATTCACTGAGATCATCTCGCCGATTAAGGCGGTTGCTTTGTCCAGGGAAAGAGAGAAAGACGCTGATAACATCAAACGTCTGTTGGAGGAAGGTGACCTGGTCATATGCCCGGAGGGAACAACTTGCAGGGAGCCATTTTTGTTGAGGTTCAGTGCTCTCTTCGCTGAACTCACTGATAGGATTGTTCCAGTTGCTATAAACACCAAGCAGTCAGTTTTTTACGGAACTTCCGTTCGTGGGCACAAGTTGTTGGATCCTTACTTCGTGTTCATGAATCCAATGCCGACTTACGAGATCACATTCTTGAACCAGTTGCCTGAAGAGCTCACTTGCAAAGGTGGAAAATCCTCCATTGAAGTAGCAAACTACATACAGAGAGTGCTCGGTGGGACCCTTGGGTTCGAGTGCACTAACCTGACAAGGAAGGACAAGTACGCTATGCTTGCAGGAACAGACGGTCGTGTTCCAAACAAGAAGGAAACGAAAGAGAAGGCTTGAATAAGATCAAATCAAAATCCCAGAAAGATTTCCTTTTTCCCTATATGTTAGGAAAATTTCTATCACAACAATAATCGATATTCATGAGCTATGATGGCTAGATAGTATAAATCAAATTGAGATTTAATGTATATTGTGATTTTGGATCTATACTGTATTGGATTACTTCTATAAAAGTTCAGATTTTGTGAAAAAAGACTCCAAAATATTAAAAATCAATTTATATTTTAGGGTTATTAAAAAATTCTCAAACTTTAATCAATTTTGCAATTATAACCCGAACTTTAAAAAGTGATAATTAAATACTCAAATTTTATTAGTGTCTTTGTTAACTTTTCCGATGTGACTTGCTATGTGTTCCTAATTATTAATACATGTCAACCAAACTTAGTACAACGAATGAAAATTAATGAAATAATGTCGTTTAATCTCATAACTAAAACGACATTGTTCTAAAAAAAATAAAATCCTTAAATCAATTTACTCTATTTAATCCCTTAGCCCTTCGTTTCCAGTTGTTGGTGTGCTATGATGTGAGAATGATTTAGGACATCGAGAGAGCAAAATAAACTAAAAATTGAAAACGAAGGGCTAAGGGTTTAAAGACTATAAGTTGATTTAAGGGTTTTAGTTTTTTGAAATGATGTCGTTTTAATTATATGATTAAACACGTGGTTTCATTAATCTTCATCATTTGTGTTAATTTTGGTAGAAGTATATTAATAGTTAGAGTTAGGAATGTCAATCGGTCGAACCCAACTAGAACCCTAGCCACGATGACCTGTGGTCCACCAAGTCAGTCCACAGGCTATGGTCCAACCGGCCACAGGTGGGCTATCTGGCCCGGCCAACCATTTGTTTTTTAAGCAAAATATTCTAAAACGATGCCATTTTGGAAGTAATAAGAGGGCCACAAGTTGGGTCCGGCCAACTCGTGATCCGATCAACCGAGCCAAAAGTAGGCTTGGTCGGGCCAATTTTGTCATCCTTAGTTAAAGTTTATGAAACATATGACAAGTCATGTTAGCAAAGTTAACGAAGACATTAACATAGGGCTATAATTGAAACAAATTAAAATTTTGAGTATTTAATTATTACTTTTTAAAGTTTGGAATATAATTATAAAATTAACCGATACTTGAGGATTTTTTAATAATTAATCCTATATTTTAATAAAAATAATAGAGTATAATTTTAACTGAAAAGAAAATAAATAGAAGACCATTTAGGCAAGGGACAGAAGATTTGTACCTTCCCTATATCTATTTGATCTCAACCATTCAATACAATAAATTAAATGGTTGAGATTAAAAAGAAATAGAAGATACAAAATAAGGGGTACACATAATCTGTACCTATTTCGGCGAGGTTTCGATGGGCTGGTGAGATGTGACTCATTATAGAGTTTATTAAGCAGATACGTGTAAGATTGGGTTCAATTACCACAAGCATTTAAAGAGTTAAAGAGCCTGAACTGCTTGCATTTGTTACAAGGAAAAGGACATGTACTTACTTGCAGTTAGTTACAACATAATTTGACTGACAGATCGGTTCAAGTTAGATCGGATTTTAAAACAATTTTTTATTATTAAAATTTTAAATTATTCAATTAAATAGTAATAAGATCGAGAATGAATACAGTAAAGAATGAAAATGAATATTACCATTATAATTATGATGGTTGATTAAGAGGGATGAATGATTACCATTACTATTGATAGTGGTTGGTTTGTAAAAAATAGTAAGAAATAGATCTTTTTAATTAATTGTAATAAATAAATAAATAAATAAATAAATAAATAAATAAATATTATATTATAATAATTAAAATATAATTTATTCATTAATTATAATATTTTAATCAGTGAATAATTATATTTTAATTAATTATAATACAATAAATTAATTATATTATTTTAATTAATTATATTTTAATTAATTACATTATAATTATTTAAATAATAATGTAATTAATTAATAATAATATAATTAATTATATTGTAATTTATTACATTTTAATTAATTAGTTAGTAAAAATATTTAAAAAAAGAATGACTACTAAGGAATAAATTTCATTCCACTACTAAATGGAGGGTATGGAAGATTTCTCGAAAGTAAGATATCAAACTGTTGCCCGTATAATGATAATCAACAACCAACCACTTACTTTTCATTCCATAATCCTTACCGATTAATCCATTTCCAAACTCATCAACCAAGTACTCTCTCGACTATATTTGAATTTTGAACTAAATTTAAATCTAAGAACAAAATTTTTATTCAAGATTAAGCTTTTTTCAAAACTTGTTTACAACAAGAAAGTTAATCTTGTATCTATGGCTGCGTTTGGATTTGCGGTGCAGTGGAGATAAGTACTTAGTCACCGCAATTTTTAAATACATTCACATATTTGAATCTACGGGCAAACAACTAGAGTTTGGAGGAAAGTACGGTATCATCGCAGAAATCGATAAGGAAAAAGAGGGTTGCGGTAGAAAAGTGATTCTACGGTAGAAATTCTACTTTTCATTAATAGCCTTGTGGTAATTATTATTTTCCGTTATACCCTCAACTAATAGAAAGCAAGTCTAACGTATACATTTTTTATATGACTAATAATAGATTTTTTATGAAATAATTTATTTACTAAATTTATTTTATTTATATTTTCTTGTTTTAGTTTAATATTTTATTATTTATAATTGTAAATTTATATGACTAATAATATATTTTTATGAAATAATTTATTTACTAAATTTATTTTATTTACATTTTTCTTATTTTAATTTAATATTTTAAATTTATATGCTAATAATATATTTTTAATTATTTATACAATAATTAATAGTTTATTAAATTATGAGCTTTTTAGTTATTTTATCTCTCTTTAATAACCACAACCGTGTTTGTCAATCAACTATTTTCACGTTTCAACAGTTACCAAAATAACAACTCCAAATACATAAGTACTTATTGAGAATAAGTACTTATTATTTTAGCATGTTGACTTTAATATGTTATTAATCGCCACCACTCCCTAAACCAAATTTTTCTCGTCCGTCTTTTAAATATTTTTCTTTCAATCTTATATCTTGTATTTAGACTAAATATTTAAAATGTATTATTTTTTCTTAATTATATAGCTCAAAAGAGTTAAATTTTGGCTAGTATTGGATTTATACAACCCAAACTTAGGCTTAATTAAAAACACTTTAGTCTGAACCATGGGCGACCTTATAGTCATCTTTTTTAGTTAATCCACGAGATATCTTACGAGAGTCTCGATTATAAAAAGACGTCTTTAAATTATCTATATTTAGATTAATCTTCGCTCGTATCGGGTCAATTATACAAAAAGGTCAAATGAAGCAGACTACACAAGTTTGGGCTTTTACTTCTTAGAGTTTATGTGTTTGACTCAGTGTCTCCGCGTAGAACTATTTATTAAACCCATATCTGGTTATTATTGCATGGGATAAAGGGTATTTGCGTCATTTCGCTGAGTATAGTCTGCACTTGGACCATCCTCAGTCACTGTTAGCTCATCGCACAACTAGATGGACGAGGGACTCTCCGATTCTGCCCCTACCCCAACTCCACGCGACCGCATCAAGCTCAATGTCGGCGGGCAGCTCTTCGAGACCACCTTGTCCACGCTCCAGTCCGGCGGCCCCGACTCTCTCCTCGCCGCCCTCTCCAGTCGACCGTCTAACCAACCCGTCTTCATCGACCGGGATCCGGAGATCTTCTCCGTCCTCCTCTCTCTCCTCCGCTCCAACCGTCTCCCCTCCACCGCTCGACGGTTCTCCAAACAAGAGCTCTCCGATGAGGCTCTCTACTACGGCATCGAATCGCAGCTTCGATCGGCCATGTCGCCGCCTCCTCTCTCCGGCATCGACGCCTCCGTCGTCGCCACCATCCGGCCCGCATCCGACGGCGTGCCATCTGCCTTCACCGCTGAGGCCGGAGACGGATCCATCTGGATCGCTCACGGTGGTCAGGTTTCTGCGTACGACTGGACGCTAAGCCACTCGTGCACGATCCGAACTCACCTCGAGGATATCACGTCTCTCTGTCGCGTGTGGCCGGACGTCGCAGCAGTCGGCTCTGATTCCTCCGCTGGACTCCATTTCTACGACTTCTCCTGCGTTAGCCACATCGGGTCAATCCACTGGACCGATCCGTCGGATCCGAGAATCTACAAAGCGCGCGTGGCCGCAATCGCCGACTCGCCGGATAAAGTTTTCGCATCATTTGATTGTCCACACAGAGAGAATTGCATCTTACTGGTTGATAAATCGACGTTCCAGCTTGTCTCCGAGATAGGGAGACAATCGGGAAGCGCGACGAAGACTATGGTCTCCGGAAAACTAACATGGCTGCCGGAAACCGGCACGATAATCGGTTCCGCGGTGACGTGCGGGGCGTTTGGGTACTCGGGATACATCAGGATTTGGGACCCTAGGTCCGGTTCAGTGGTTTGGGAGACGAACGAACCGGGTTCGGGCCGGAGCAGCCGGTTCGGGGACTCATTCGCTGACGTCGACGTGGACCCTGTGGAGTCGACCTTGTTTAAGATCTGCTCAAAGTCCGGTGACCTAGCAGTGGCTGATTTACGTAAATTGAGTGATGATCCATGGGTATATCTGGAAGATAAAAACCCAAGTTTGAGATATGCTGGAGGTGGGAGTAGCAGTGTCCTCCATTGTTACAGAGGGCAAGTTTTTGTAGGAAGAGATGAGTCATTAGAGGTGTGGTCAAGAGTTGAAGAAGAAGAAGGAGAGAAGAGAATTGAAGCGGGGATGTTCAGGAGGAACTTTGTGGATAAATTGGAGGATTCAGAGCGAGGGATTATAAGAAAGATTGAAGCTGGTGGTGATAGGTTGTTTGTTAGCAGAGAAAATGTTGAAGGCATTGAAGTCTGGGAAAGTTCTCATCTTTCTGGTGCTGCATCACTTTTCTGAGTCGACCCACTGAAAAATTTTGGGGTTTGGACAAGGTTAAGATAACCATTTTTAAGGATTTTTTATTGGAGTTGGTTCTGAAAGCCCAACGTTGTCATTCAATCTGAGGAATGAGCTTGGAGGAGCCTAGACTCCATGTTCACTACTTCTCCAAGCATTTGGCTGCATAGCTCAAGTTCCTATCTCATTACTTCAAACTTTGCATGCCTTTTTCCTACCTTTCTATGAGAACGATCAAAAGTTCGATTTGAATGTTATTTTGGTATGTAAATTTTAAAAATTTAAGACTAAAATAATATCAGTTGAGGAAGAATTTGGCCCATAGGGTTGGTCAATTTGGTAGAACGGGAGAGACACGGGATTAAAAGGTCCTGAATTTAAATCTTTCTACCTATACACTTTTTTGATCGAGCCTGTAGTACAGAGTTTGTCTAATGCAAAATACTTGATTGACATGATTGATATGCTATTGCTTTAATTCGAATGTTTACTTAGTAGATTTTTCTGTTAAAAAAAATAAAAAAATGACATATTATTGTGACATTTAGACCAAACTCGAATAGGGGTGATAATTATTTTTAATCAAACCTGAGTCCAATTTTTTCAAGTTTAGACTAACTTGAGATTTAACTTTTTCAAATAAAACTACGTAGTTTTGTTGAAAAAAGTTGAGCCTTAAATTGATCTAAGTTTTGGCTCAGATTTGGGCTCAATTAAATTTTATTGTATAATTTTAATTTTAAAAAATTTGATCAGACCAATTCATCGACATCCTTAAACTTAGAATTATTTACTTGAATTGTTATGGTATATAAATTTTAAAAATTCAAAATTAAAATAATATCGTTTCGAGGAAAAAAAATTTAAAAGTGACGTCATTTTATGACATTTAGATCAGACTAGAGTCGAGTTACTTACTTGAGAGGTTGAGTTGAGTTGTATCAAGTCAAATTGATCTTTAAATTCAAGTTTAACTTAAATTTTGATTAATTTAAATTATAAGCTGAATTGAACTAAATCAATTTGTCAACTTTAAAAAAAGTTTATTATTTGTTATATTGCTTCTATTTTATTTGAAACTAAGAACATAATATTAAACTATAATCTTAAACTTTTCTTTTTTTTCGAACGACGGAATTCACATTTGTTATCTTTTGGATGTATATTGTGTAAATTTCTGGACTAATGTAATAATCTGCAAATCATGTTAATTGCGTATTTCGTACTAGACAAACCTTGTATGACAGACTCGATCGAAAGAATATAAATAGGAGGATTCAAACATAAGACCTTTTGACCCTATACCTTCTACTTTACTATTTCAACCATCCTTAAGGAGCTTAAACCACTTTGATAGGAGTGAGAGATTTTAGCAATCAACATAATATATTACATTTATATCAAATATATATATATATATATATATATATATAAATATAATATTAATTAATTAATTAATTAATTTCATAATATTATTTTAAATATTTTTAAAGGGCCACCTTCTTAATGGCCATTGTCTCAAATCTAAACAAAAGCTGTAGGTCAATACTGAAATGTCGACTGAATTTACCATTAAGGCCAAGAATTATTAAATTACGGAACTTCCCACAAGGGCGGGTGAAGCGGAGGATTAGTGACGGTTTGGAAGCTGTTGACTGTTCCTAACAGAGGTAAAGTTTCCTCTTTTATCTGTCTTTATCTCTTTTTCTTGAGTTTTGTTTATGTTTTCATGTATTCTGCCGCATGGTTGGGTTAAAAAATAAGTTTTTGTTGTTGCTTTGGTCTTAAATCCAAAAGGGTTCCTTTTGTTTTTGATTTTGGTTGTCTTTTGGGTGTTTGGAACTAAGGAAAATATCGGTATCTTCACAGAAAGTTTAGTTCTTTGCAGCATGGGAAAGGCTTCGAGGGACAAAAGGGTATGTGGCTCTTCCCTTCTAATTCGAGTTAGAAAATCTTTTCTTGGTAGTCACATGAGTTAATTAATTGGGTTGCAGGATATTTATTACCGCAAAGCTAAAGAAGAAGGGTGGCGTGCTCGTAGTGCTTTTAAGCTTCTTCAGATAGATGAAGAATTCAACATATTTGAAGGTCAGTACTATCCTAATCTCTCTCTTAAGCTGATTCATTTCCTTTATCTTGTAAAGGAGTTACATCATAATGGGGAAAATGTATCCGTGTCGTGTGTTTCATTTTGTAGGAGTAAAGCGTGTGGTAGACTTATGTGCTGCCCCTGGTAGCTGGAGTCAGGTATATTTGGTTTGATTTACCATACTATTTTGTTCCAAGAGCAGATGAAATTGCGCCGACGTTTCTGCTATTCTTCGTTTCATTCTAACTGATAAACTAGTCACCAACTCCCGGCAATTTGTGAAACTGATAGTTTCTGCTTAGTAGAGTTGCCTTCAGGGAACTTGTTTGCTAAGTTTGATATGATAGTTTGAGATATTCTCATTGCAGGTTTTGAGCCGAAAATTATACATACCTGCAAAGCTCTCACCTGATTCTAGGTAACCTTGAAATAAACCTTTTCCTCCAAGATTTCATAGATCTATGAAAACTTGATTCTTATTGAGACCTTAGCTTGATGTTACTATCCACCGAATTGTTGGAAATTCAAAATTATTGACTTATGAGAAGCCAATTGCTTAGTGAGTTTATTTCGTTTGTACCATGACTTTCGGGCAGCAAGTCTATCTTTAGAATGAATGGAGATTTTTCCTCATTTTAACCTCATCAGGACTAGAATGTAGTGGTCAGATGTAATAATATTACCTTCTTACGTGACCTGCATGCTTTGTGATAAAATGATTACTTTGTACACTGTGATTGACAGGAATGATCCTCCCCTTATTGTGGCCATTGACTTGCAACCAATGGCCCCCATTGAAGGTGTTATCCAAGTCCAAGGTGATATCACCAATGCCCGAACTGCTGAAGTGGTAAGATGCTTGTTTAGTTCAAGTTTTCAAAACTTCACAATTAAATGATCAAAGTTCATGCCCGCCAATGATTCCTTAAGCATGCAAATATGGACAAACTTGAGCTAAGCATTGATCAATTTTTGGCACTTTTATGCCCAAATATTTAACATAGGTGTTGGGCGAGATCACTACTTGTGGTTTAATTTGTGTTCCTTTAAGCGCTTTCCTCCAAGTAATAGTAATGTATTTAATTGAATGCCCAGTACAAAGGTAATGCTAAAAATAAAGTTAATTGACATATGAACTTCAAGGAGTAAGTGGCCATGTGATCCTTTAAAATCTAATCTCCTGCGGTTGTTCATTCCATTTTATTGAGTGCTCTTCTTCATTCCATATGTTCATTCCTCTGGGAGTTCTTTTTCGTGAATAATGACGCATATGTATATTATTTCTGTGCAACTGTAATTTATTTGTACGACATCATATTGGTTCACTATCTTGGTATCCAGGTCATTAGACATTTTGATGGCTGCAAGGCTGACCTAGTTGTTTGTGATGGTGCCCCTGATGGTAAAACTACATAAGTGGTTGTTTCATTATTTAGCAAATTGTGAATGAGTTAATGTTCAATGGCATAATAGTTAATGCTTTCTATGACATCCTTGTGCTGTGTTTATTTGCAGTTACTGGTCTTCATGACATGGATGAATTTGTTCAGTCTCAGCTCATACTTGCGGTGAGCCCCAGACCTCTGCAGCAACTAATGTGTGGTTAAGTGGGGGCACATGGAATTATATCATTGAGCATGTGTACTTCTCCTTTGTTACTTTCTAGTCCTTGTTTCTAGATATAGTGCGAAATTTATTGAAGTTTATGCTACACTATAGTGGCTGACTTACTGTTTATGCAGGGTTTAACCATTGTCACACACATACTTCGAGAAGGTGGGAAGTTTATAGCAAAAATATTCCGTGGAAAGGATACGAGTCTTCTATACTGCCAGGTAAAAAGGATACTTGTTCGACGTCCCGGTTTTGAGTTCTTATATGATTTGGTGAATTGCATATTACTTAAATCATCAACCAGCATTCAAGGATAATTGATGCCCGAGTGTTCCACGCATTAAGATGTTTTGAGTTAGGAGGGGAAGTAATGCTAAAATGTGAAAACCTATTTATCCATTATGTTGATCACGGAAGAAAATAAAAAGCAAGATCCTAGGCTTGTAATGAAAGCAGCCAGTCATCCATAGAACTGTTAGCAATTGAACAGTCAACTTCTCCATCACTATATGATGAGAAATATTAACCGTTCTCTTTCTGCAATCTTCTTTTATTTTTCAAATTTCCATTTTCCCCTTTCTGAATTTTTATTATTAGTTGAATCAAACACTACTATAGTTGTAGCAAGTATTTGGACGGGTGCTAATACCCAAACTGCTACATTAGACTTGGTCTGTTTGTGTCTTACCAGTATGTGAGAAGGCTGTGCTGAAAAATAAAGCTTTTTTTATTTCTTCTGTTTGAGCAGCTGAAGTTATTCTTTCCGGTGGTAACATTTGCAAAACCAAAAAGCAGCCGTAATTCAAGCATAGGTAAGGGGATACTGTGTTGTAATATATGCTTTATACTCTCTTCTTAGTGTCTGCAAAATACATTATGCAGAAGCAGAACATCGATATAGATTTTCAGGTGAACAAGGATTTTGTACATCTAGAACTATACGTTGCACTATATTGCTAAGAATGGAAACAACTTTTCTAGAAATTAGTGATTACTAAGCTTATTGTGAATGGTATGATTTATTGCTCCAATAACTTGCAAAAATTCTGACAAACTTTTATTTCAACCAATTAAATGTGTCTATCGCTATAATTTGTTGCCATTTCAAGTGGAGATAATATGGATAAGTTGAAAAGCAAAAATGGTCTGACATTTTGGATTGGATGCTGAAGATATGCACCAATTGGCCGTTGTCAAGAAGCGTTTGAGTGGAATCCACGTATCTATTAGGCATACAAACCTAAAGTTGATATAATCGACTTGTAAAGGCAGGAATTATGCATTACACTGAATGCCAGAATCTGATATTGTATTGTTAAACTTGCAGAGGCATTTGCTGTTTGTGAGAATTATACACCTCCTGAGGGATTTAACCCGAAAGACTTGCATCGCCTCCTGGAAATGGTGGGAAGCCCGTCTGGAGCCAATGACCTAGGTATGTCAGCATCACCTTCCTTTTTTCATTTTTGTGGTGTGAGCACATGTGCATGCTTGCATGTAAAAATCTGTACTTGTAATCAAGAACAAATCTTAGTTTTCCATTCTATGTTTCAATAAGAACATCTTTTGAACTTTTATTGGGGATGTCATCATTTCCCTTTTCTCAAGGGATAATATCTTGAATCTTTCAACCTTTTGCAGTCAATGACAAATAAATTTGCTATGCCATCTCTGGTCTCGTTTAGTCCTTGCTCTAGGAGAATCTATGACCATAAATGGCAAGATTTATAACTCATCTATAATCTCCATGTGCTAATAACCATAATCATTGTGTATCGTTAAATATTACTAACGGTGGACTATAATCATTGTGTATCGTTAAATACTGAAATCATCTATGCAAAAGTTAAAAGTAAAAGGGTTTTCTTTTCATGAAATGTATAAACAGTTGTGCCCCTGCTTGGATTTGTCTTACTAGGGCCAGTTGTTTCCAGTCTTAGTCTATTGCAAGTAAAACTTGAAAAAAGATCCTGCCTTTTGTCATGTTAAATGGAACTTGCTTTTGGTCTTGGGGAAGACTATGAACAATTGAAGCAAGGGATTTCACTATTGTGCTTGAATTAATTGTTATTCTCAGAGCTGGTTCTGCACTCGCCCTGTTATAGACTGGTCAATTGTTAGTGTTTCAATGTTCTTGACACTATCTATGTCATGACAGATTGCAGTAGTGGGTGGTTGGAAGGAGCAAATAAGGTTTACATCCCATTTCTGGCCTGCGGGGACCTCAGTGGCTACGACTCAGACCGATCATATCCGCTGCCTAAAGCTGCTGATGGCACATACCAGAGCTTGGATCCTGTACAACCCCCTATTGCCCCTCCATACAAAACAGCTCTTGAACTGAAAAAGGCTTCTTCTGGTCAAAGCATACGAGAGATTGAAAAGCTTTCCTTGGATACATAAAATCGCAAGTTTTGAGTTTTCTCTTCTTGTCCCCATCACTATTATTAATACTCGAGACAAATTATGTTAGGGAAGGTATGAACAATCCCATCATCTTATTTATCACTAGAAATAGACCACAAATCATTGTACCAGGGAATTGTCTCTCCTACCATTGAGGATTGTTACAGAAAAGTTTGTTATAATTGTGTTTCGTGATCAATCATCAATCAGAGAAACAAAATTGTAATAAAACACTGAAATGAAGTGAAAGAACAAGTGGGAAACAACTAACGGACTGACTCACTTGGCATGAATCAAATGACTGGACCTCCTATAATGTTGAACAGACAAGACAGTAACAGTAGGATGGCCTATGTCTGAACACGTCCGTCTCCCTTAGCTGTATTGATGTTGAATCGTGTGTTTGATCCGTACCCTCCCAAAGAGATACAAGTTACATAATTTCATTGAATTTAGACACGTAAATGGTCTTCAATATTGAACTAATCACCATAGAATTCTTAAATCTTAACATTTAGTTCACAAATCTTGAAACCAATATGATATCTCAAGAACACTAATCTGCAGAAACTGATTTTAGCCTTGACATAGAGGACGAAGAATTCAAGAACTCGATGCAATCTTTAATAGCTTCAGCTCTTTGTGAATCCACCGTGTCAGCAAGCGATCCCGATCTTGATCTCGCCAAATTCTCCGACGACACTTTACGTGAAGATGACGATGTTGTATTCCTTGTGGCGGAGACAAAACATAGAACTGTCGCCACTTTAGCTCCAAGCCGTCTTAAAACTCTCCCCGGAGACGGTTTTGATTTGGTCAGTCCCAAGCTGAAAATTCCGACAACCCTCCTCGTGTTTTCTCCAACTATGGTCCCTACTCCGTGCTTGAGAACCATCGATGGCTTCTTTACGTTGAGATCGTCAGGATTGAAACTCACTCGCTTGCTTGCTCTTTGAGACATTATTCTGAACCAGGAGACAGTCAGACAGACAACTATGTGTGAGTGTTATGTATAATATACATACGAAGTTCCAATAACACAGGAAAAAAGGGCTCTGTTAGTGTTTATAGGAAGAGTTACAGTGATGAATAATGAAGAACTTGAGGGAAGTGAGAAGCGGAGAGTGAAGAGACAAGAAGACCGTTTGTTAAGGTTGTAGGGTGTATTTATGGAATAAGGATTCAGACACTCTCTTACTTTCCAATCACATCAAATAATAAAAACATCATAAATATAACAAGAAATCCGAACTAACATTGTGTTAGAGACAAAAACAGGTTGAAACAGAGTTATTAATATATATAATTAAACAAATGGATAAAGTGAAATTACAAGCGCCAGCCGCCAAATTCGACTATTCTTCTCCTGTATAAACCCTACCATACGGTCCATGCCATGGAAGCATCTTCAAAACATACCAAACCCTCTCTTTATACTCTTCTATAGTTCAGAGCAAATAAAGAACGCAAAAATGCCTTGTGCTTCTATTCCAACTATCGCCTCCAAATGCACCATACCCACATCAGAAATCCGCCGTTAAAACCCTCAAGCTCTCTGTTTCTGACCTTCCTATGCTCTCTTGTCAATACATCCAAAAGGGTGTTCTTCTTTCTTATCCACCTTACTCCATCAAAGACCTCATCACATTTCTGAAACATTCTCTTTCTATCACTCTCACCCACTTCCCTCCCCTCGCTGGCCTGACTCATCACCGACCAAAACGGCCACGTTCACATCTCCTGCAACGATGCCGGAGTTGAGTTCATACAAGCCAAAACAGCACACTTGCTTGTTAACAACGTTCTGTCACCTCTCGATGTTCCTAACTGTTTTAAGGAGTTCTTCACTTTCGACAAGACCCTCAGCTACTCCAGCCACTCCAAGCCTCTTGTCGCCAACCGAGTAACGGAGCTCACTGACGGCATCTTCACAGGATGCACGGTGAACCAAGCAGTCATGGACGGCACCTCATTTTGGCATTTCTTCAACACTTTCGCTAAGTTTTTCTTGAACACGGTGGTCCATGATTGCATGGCTCGCGACCGTCCAAATCATTCCTCTCACTATCCAACTTCAACTCATTTGAACGAACACTGAACTAAGACAAGTAGATATTGTACGTTCGACCACATTCATACGTCCCGTGTCATCACGTAGAGTCATCACCTTTTTAGATTTAACTACTTTGCGGGTCACTCACGTGGTTACTGACACGTACTGCATAAATTCACCGTCTGATTCAGGGTCAGCCATGGTCTCAGCGCCAACGCAACCTCGAGATCAACGCTCCTGCATCTTCTCTACTGGGAAAGGCTGAGATATTACCGTCAAAATTGTTGGCCACCATCTCTTCAAAAAAAAAAAAAACTTGTTGGCCACCACCCCTCACAGCCAACGGTCAGCCCCACCCGAAATCATTGTACTACGTTGGAAACCTTCGAGAGCTGCGCATCGTGATTGATGCTCCGTCGGAGTTCCCTAGCGGAAACAGCCTCGGGTCACTCTCCCAACTCGCTATGCCCTTCCTCACAGTACTGTCGTCGCGTATGACGGCGTTTCGGTGCAATAGCTACGCCCCATGACTCAACGAAACTGTTGAAGAAATGTCAAAGCGACGTGCCGATCATTACTGCGTGGTTCACCGAGCATCCAATGAAGATGCCGTCAGGGAGCTCCGTTACTTGGACGGCGACTAGAGGCTTGGAGTGGCCGGAGTAGCTGAGGATCTTGTCGAAAGTGAAGAACTCCTTAAACAGTTAGGAACATCGAGAGGACAGAACGCTGTTAACAAGCAAGTGTACTGTTTTTTGGCTCGTATGAACTCGACGCCAGCATCGTTGCAGAGGACGTGAACGTGCCCGTTTTGGTCGGTAATGAGCCGGCCAGGGAGGGAAGTAGGTGAGAGTGATGGAGAGAAAATGTTTTAGAAATGTCATGAGGTCTTTGATGGAGTAAGGTGGATAAGAAAGAAGAACACCCTTTTGGATGTATCGGCAAGAGAGCATAGGAGGGTCAGAAACAGAGAGCTTGAGGGTTTTAATGGCGGATTTCTGTTGTGGGTATATGATGCATTTGGAGACGATAGTTGTAGTAGAAACACAAGGCATTTTTGTGTTGTTTCTTTACTCTGAACTATGGAAGAGTATAAAGAGAGGGTTTGCCGGTTTGGTATGTTTTGAAGGAGCTTCCATGGTAGGGTTTATATAGGAGAAGAAGAGTCGAACTTGGCGCTTGTCATTGCACTTTATCCATTTGTTTAATTATATATATTGTGATTAATATACAGAGGAGATGTGTTGGAGGGGGAGAGATGGCGTGGTTGGTTAAAATTCAGAAGAGTAAACAGAAAGTGATGCCGACAGTAACAGGTTATATGAAAAAGTGAACAAAAATACAAAAATCGGGAAGCTGTACAGCAAGTTGATGATAGGAGGAGGACACCTCAACAGGATTTTGGATCATTTGAATTTAATCAAGTTGAATTTGTGAATGGACTTGGTGTTATAATCATGTGATATTTAATTTTGTTTGCATATTTGTATGAACTTATATTTATATATGAATCAAATTTAATAAAATAGTAATTATAATTGAGAATAATTATATATATACATATATATTTTAGAATGTTTTAAATTAAATTAATTGAAATTTAAAAATTTATATTATTTTATTTAAAATCGCTCCTAGAAAGAAAAATATATTTGTAGTTTATCAAGTAAACCCAAAGCTTACCCGGTATAAGTTTCAATGATGATGATTACATGTTTTCTCGTTAAGATAAAGATAAAGAGAGCTTACTTTTCATACTAAACGAAAATGATTGGGAAGTTGGTCAAGTAAAGCCAAAAGAACAAGAAGTTTGATGTCTTTTCATGTCACCTATCAAATTACGTGAGAATAAAATAATCTTTCTAGGAACACACACACACACATATATATATATATATATATATTCAATCATATGTCATTTAATTTAGTCAACATATTTATACAGTTTTTATATAAATGTGTGGATGATATTTAATAGAATAAAATAAGAATTGACTAACTGAAATTGAGGATATATACGAGGGTTAGGTTGTTCTAATTGAAAGGATTAGGTTAATAGTGTAAAATGATCGAGTTTATTATTTGTGATGATTGTTGTGTATCTTAAATGAGAGTTACACAATTAAATAAATACAAGGAGAAGCTGAACTAACACGCTAGCTAATAGGAGTTGTTATAACAAAGTTTAAAACAAACCAAATCTCATTCAAATGATCATACTAGATTATTTATTTATCCTTGTCATGCTCCCGCAAGATGACGTGTCGCGGAGAGACCTTCATCTTGGATCGAAAATGCTCGAACTTGGGTCAAGATAAAGATTTCGTGAGAGCATCAGCAACTTGGTCATGAGTGGAGATATGAGATAGGCGTAGTTGATTCTGCTAGACCTGTTCCCGAACAAAATGATAATCAAGAGTCAGATGTTTCATACGGGAGTGATAGACCAAATTTGAGCAGACGTAGGTGGCCCCCACCTAGTCATAGTAGATAGTCAGAGTGTTTGGCGGATGGATATGACGCTCAGTAAGTAAATTGTGAAGCCACCTTACTTCAGCCGTCGTGTTTGCAACTGCTCTATATTATGCATATGTGGAGGGATGAGCAACCGGGCGTTTTGAGTACTAGGATATGGGATTGTTACCCAGATAAATAATATAAGCTGAGGTGGATGTCTTGGAGTCAAAGTTGCCTCCCTAATCAGCATCACTTTATGCTACCAATGTAAGATTATTAGATGGTCGGAGTTGTAAACCGTAGTCATGAGTATGTTTTAGGCACTGAAGTGTCCGTTTTAGCTGCCTAAAGTGAGTGTCCGAAGGTTTGTGCATGAATTGAGATAGCTTATTTACTGCATAACTCATATCAGGTCTCACGATAGTAACGTATTGTAAAACACCCAATACTCCGATATAGAGTCCCATCAACAACTGCAGTACCATCATCAAGTTTCAGCACAATGGACGTACAAAGAGGAGTAATACATAGTTTTACCTCAGCTATGGTAACCTTATGAAGTAAATCAGAATGTATTGTTGTTGTGATAAGAATAACCTGTTCTTGTTAGGAATGATCTCAATGCCAAAGAAGCAACTCAGTGTGCCAAGATTTTTTAGAGAAAATCTGGAGAAGATGGCATCCATAACCTGACGGAGATGTGCCAAGGAGTTCATAGTGAGAAGTAGAACATTAACATAAACAAGGAAATACATTGTGAATTTTTGGACTTGGTAGATGAAGAGAGATGAGTCACTAGCACTTGTTTTAAAACCATACTGAACCAGAAATTTTCGAAGCTTATTGTACCACGCTTGAGGTGCTTGTTTTAAGCTGTAGATAGCTTTTCTGAGCTTGCAAACATGATACAGATAATCTAGATGAATAAATCCTAGAGGTTGTTTCATGTAGACTGTTTCTGGAAGATGACCCTGAAGGAAGGCATTGTTGACATCCATTTGATGTAGAGACCATCCATTTGTTAGAGCCACAGTAAGGACTACTTTAATCGTAGGATGTTTTACCACTGGTGAAAATGTTTCCTTGTAATCAATACCCGGACACTGACTGAAGCCTATTGTAACTAACCGAGACATATATCGGTCAACAAAACCATCAAGTTTGTGTTTTGTCCAAAAAATCCACATGCACCCAACCAAATTTGTTGCTTCAGTAGCCAGTACTAGATCCCACATGCCATTCCTCACAAGAGAATTGTATTCGTCAGACACTGAGGCTCGCTAATAAGAAGATCGAAAAGCTTCCGTAATGATTCTGGGCTTGTCTGTAATAAGTAGATAATATTTAGTGGTGATGATTATTTTTGGTTTCAATATGTTGCTTTGGGATCAAGTACACATCAGATGTGTTCATAGGGGAAGGGGATTGTCTAGTAGGGTAGATGGTGCTAATGATTGTGGAGGTAAAGGTTCTGCAGGCGTGGGCAATGCATTCTCAGGAGATGACGTCACAGGACATATCGGGATGAAGTAGTGAGGAGGAGATGGTGGGATGGGGAATGAAGTTTCTGAGGAAGGATTGGGTGATGATAGAGATAGATATGGGAATTGATCGTCAACAAAACAAACATGTCGGGATGTGTAAATTTTATTGGTTTTGGGTTCAAGACATAGATAGGCAAGTTGAGAGAGTGAGCAACCAAGGAAGACATAGGGAGTGGTGCGGGGCTGTAGTTTATGGACAACATATGGCCGTAGTCATGGGAAACATAGGCATCCAAAAGAATGTAGATGATGATAAGTCGGAGGTGTTTGATGAATGATCTTGAAGGGGGTTTTCATGTGAGGAAGGGAAATGGGCATGTGATTAATTAAGTAGACAGCAGTACTGACAACGAAAGACCAGAAAATGTTAGGAAGTTGACTATAGTGTAGTAGAGATCTGACAATTTCAACAATATGACAATGTCGACGTTCTACAGTATTGTTTAATTCAAGAGTATGTGGGAGGGTAGTGAAGTGAGATATACCATTTTGGGACAGAATAGGTCGGAGTTTGATGAATTCGCCACCATTGTCAGTGTATAGTGATTTAATTTTTAGGCTGAAATAATCTTCAAAAATAGCCTTAAATTGTTGAAAAATATGAAAACGTTGGGTTTATTACGAATGGGATAAAGCCAAATGTATTTGGAAAAATGATACACAAAAACAACATACTATTGAAAACCATCTAATGAGACAGCTGAGGTAGGTCCCCAGACATTCGAGAAGACTAGCTCCAGTGGTCTGGAGTTGAAAAGATGATGACTCAAGAAGGGTAGTTTGTGGCTTTTAGCATATTCGCAAGAGACACAAAATATGCTAAAAGCCACAAACTGACGACCTAATTCAACTACTCTTAAGGTGATGACTAGACTAAAGAAACTTCAAGGTTTTATTTGATGGATGACCAAGAATATGATGAAGAATATCTTGACGCAGAATACTGGAAAGAAAAACTGACGATTGAGATAGCAGAAGTCGTAGGTCGTATAAGTCACCGTGACAAATTCCTGAAAGAAGCACTACCCTCATTCGTAAATCCTTCACCTGAAATGCATTTAGGAAAAGTTCCATCGAAACACGATTGTTAGTACAGAAACATTTAATAGAAATTAAATTTGGGTTAATATGTGGGACATGAAGGACATCATGAAAAATTAAATTTTTTTGGTGAGTGGTATAAAACTTGTACTATAAAGGATTGATTTTATTCATCAACAATGCCAGATATAAATACACGAGAGGATTGGATAACTACAATGGATATCCTAGGATCAAGATGATAGCTATAATCAAAACAGTTATAACAAATCTTGTTACAATAATATGGATAGGATATGGACGTTATTATTTACATTCTATAGCCCCCCTCAAGATGGAGCACCGGGAGGAGAGTCCAATCTTGTCTCGAAAATGAAGAAACGGTGTGCGGGAAAGTGGCTTGGTGAGAGCATCTGCAAGTTGATCCCTAGAGGAGACAGGAGTCACACGTAGACAGTCAGATTGTACCTGTTCCCGGATGAAGTGAAAGTCGAGGGCAATATGCTTCATTCGAGAGTGAAACATCAGATTGGAGCACAAGTTTATGGTTCTGATGTTATCACAGTAGATTACTGACATAGTATGAGTGAAGATACCGAGTTCACTGAGGAGAGAACAGACCCATCGAAGTTCAGCTACAGTGGAAGCCACGGAAAGGTATTCAGCTTCAGTGGAAGAGTGAGCCACAGTTCGTTGTTTCTTAGAGCTCCAGGAGATGAGGCTGTTACCAAGAAATACAAGGTACGCACTTGTGGATGTGTAATCGTCACGGTTGCCTACCCAGTCAGCATCAGAGAAGGCATGGAGAGTTAGAGTCAGTGTGCGATGAATAGGAAGTGCAAGGTCCAAGGTACCGCGAAGATAGCGCAGCAGACATTTAGCAGCAAGGCAGTGGAGAGAGGTGGGACGGTGCATAAATTGTGATAGCTTATTGATAGCATAGGCAATGCCCGGGAGAGTGAGAGTAAGATATTGTAGACCACCAATGATGGAGTGATACTTAGACGGATTGAGGAGCGAAGTGCCCGAGAGGAGCTGAAGTTGTGTGTCCGCAGCCAGGGGAGTGAGCACTGGTTTCAAATCTAACATGCGAGCATGGGTGAGAAGGTCCACAATGTATTTCCTTTGAGAGAGAAGGAGGCCAGAAGAGTGCGGTAGAACCTCAATACCAAGGAAGTAAGACAGAGGACCAAGATCTTTGATGGAGAACTGAGCTGCGAGGCTAGTAATAAAGCGTTGAACTAAGGAAGAATCAGGACCAATCACTATGATGTCATCAACATATACGAGGACATAGATAAGCATGCCAGAGCTATGAAGAACAAAGAGTGATGTATCAGCCTGGGAGTTTAGAAAACCCTGAGAGATAAGAAATTGCTTGAGTTCCGAATACCAAGCCCTGGGAGCCTGCTTGAGGCCATAGATGGCTTTGTGAAGTTTACAAACATAAGTGGGAGCACCTTTGTCGACAAATCCCAGAGGCTAAGTCATATATACAGATTCAGTCAAGTGACCTTGCAGAAAAGCATTGTTGACGTCAAGCTGACAAAGATCCCAGCCCTTAGTAACAACAATGGTAAGGACAACACGAATGGTGGTCGGCTTAATGACAGGGCTGAATGTGTCATGATAGTCAACTCCCGGGCGTTGATGAAAACCTTTAGCCACTAAACGAGCTTTGTACCTGTCAACAGAGCCATCAGAAAGATGTTTAGTTCAAAAAACCCATTTACACCCAACCAGATTAGTGGCCTCCTCAGGAGGAACCAGCTCCCAAGTACCGTTACGAATAAGGGCATTAAATTCGTCATTCATGACAGAACGCCATCGAGGATCACAAAGCTCCTCGGTGACAGTGTGAGGCTCAAGATCAGTATTAGATTTGGAGTGGGTGGAATATGCAAATTTGGGATTAGGCTTATGAATGTTGTGCTTGGAACGAGTTTGCATGGGATGATTGTTGACAGGATGTGGTGAAGGTGAGTGACCGTCAGGAGGAGATGGAGTAGGCGGGGTGCCAGGGGAAGCCATGGGACTTGGCTGGAGAGATAACTCCGGGGAGAAGGTTGGCAAGGATGGAACCGGGATGGCATCCGAGGAAGGCAAAGTGGGCGGAGGAGAGGAGGGAATCACGAAGAGAGGAGTGGTCCAGGACTCGGCCGTGGTCTCATCTGGCCGAGGATGTGGGGATGGCAAGCTACTCATTGGAAATTCGTGTTCAATGAACCTAACATGGCGTGAGACAAATATTTTGGAAGTGGTCAGGTCTAAACATAAGTATGCACTTTGAGAGGTGGAGTAACCAATGAAGACACAAGGTTTTGATCGAAAGTCTAGTTTATGGTGATTGTAGGGCTTGAGCCAGGGAAAACATAAGCAACCGAAGATACGCAGCTTGGCATATTTGGGAGATCGGTTGGAAAGGCAAGAATATGGAGAAGCCATGTCGAGGGTGGGGGTAGGGAGTCGATTTATGAGGTAAACAGCGGCAGCAAAGGTGTAGTTCCAATAATGCAAGGGCATGGAAGCTTGATGAAGAAATGACAAGCCAGTTTCTACAATATGCCGGTGGCGTCGTTCAGAAAAACCGTTATGTTCGGGGGTATGTGGGGGACTGGTATAGTGAGAAATACCCGACTCAGAAAGATAAGATTTTAGGGCGAGATACTCCCCTCCATTGTTACTGTAAAGAATCTTGATTTTTGAGGAAAAATAGTTTTCAACCAAAGATTTAAATTTGGGAAAAATAATTCCAACAT
>JAOSBN010000004.1:38981447-38994451 GCA_027563595.1 Erythroxylum suave | reverse complement strand
TGTGCCCTTGAACATTGCATGCTTGGCAATACCCTTGATAAGGGCGAGGCGAACGTCGAGAGTTGGAGGAGTGCTGATTCGGACGTGGAGCACTTGGACCAGGCGAGTACTGGAACTGAGGACTAGGGGAGCGCCAATGCTTGCCACAACTAGTGGTGTTAGCAACGTTGACAGTGGCTGGAAGGGAAACACTGGGTAACATATTGTTTTGACGCAGCAACACCTCCTGGTGAAGAAGCTTCTCAAATAGTTCTGCAAAAGATGGAGATGACTCTCGCGCATGCATGGCGTCGACGAGAGGTTTATACACTTCATCAAGACCATCAAGAATACTGTCTATTAAATCATCCGAATCAACAGGTTTGCCCAAAAGGCAAGTTCATCAGCCTTCGTTTTGATAAAGGTCATGTATTCCGTAACGGGTTTTCCAGATTGTGAGGGACGACGAATCTGGTCTCGGAATTGCCAAATATGGCCACGGGAGGGGAGTGCATAAATCTTGGCCAGAGTATCCCATACATCACGGGAGGTAACAGCACAGTTGACTTTTGGCGCTACAGAGGGAGCCAATGAACCAACAAGATAGGCAAAGATCAACTGGTCCTGGAGATACCAGGAATCAAATTGTGGATTGGGAGAGGACACGCCATCGTTGACAACAGGTTCCGGCGGAGCGGCGACGGAGCCATTGACATAGCCCAGTAATTTAAAGCCTCGAAGAAGAGCCTGCATCTGGATTTTCCAGGTAAGGTAGTTCAAACCATTTAACTTAACTGTGGATTGGGCATGAGAATTGAGAGCCACAATCGGGTGATGTGGTTCAGTAGAGTTGTTGATGTTTGAGGAGGAAATGTCAGACATGGTGGCCGAAGGCATAAAGGTGTTTGGAAAAAAAATGAAAGAGGAAAGATCAGAGGCAACGAAGGGTGGCAACGGACCGGTGGTCTCGTGATACCATATAAAACTTGTACTGTAAAGGATTGATTTTATTCATCAACATTGCCAGATATAAATACACGAGGGGATTGGATAACTACAATGGATATCCTAGGATCAAGATGATAGCTATAATCAAAATAGTTACAACAAATCTTGTTACAATAATATAGATAGGATATGGACGTTATTATTTATTTACATTCTACAAGTGGAATACTGAAACTACCTGTATGGAAGATTATAGTCGTCGCCCATTTGCAATTGAACATTGCCTGAGTACAAAGAGCTAAAACTCAAGTTTTGTAACTCATTGGTAACATGATACGAGGCACCGAAGTCAAGAATCCATTGTTGTGAAGACTGGGTGGGAGCTAGTGAAGTAGGGTGCGTTGTAGGTGCAGTGGTGGTGCTTGGTACGCTTGAGCAGAAGGCCTGAGGTGTCAAGCTAGCTCCTGGAACACTTGGGCAGAAGGTTTGTGGTGCCAGGAAGCAACCTTGGACGCTAGAGCAGGCTCTGAGAGGTGTAGCAGGAGACGTGGGCGTGATTGTTCAGTGCCCAACTGTGCCGAAGTGCGTCGATGTTGTGGAGTAGCACCCAGGTGTGCCTGCTTGGTGCTGTTGGCCATGATTCCTATGCAGTTTGCGACTGACCTTGGCTGTGTGGCCTGGTTTTTCACAAAACTGACACATCACATCTTTATAGTTGTTGTGCGAAGTTGATCGTTGCGAGAAGAATTGTCCAGCTTGACTTGGATGCGTCTATGGTTGCTGCTACCTGGACAAGTGCGATGTCGGACTGTGCCACACTCTGTTTGCCACATTTGCAGTGAGGATTGTAGTAGCACCATGGAGCCTTCCCTAGCTTGCCAAAAATAGTTCATGATCCACCAATTTTTCAAACAAATCATCAAAAGAAATTGTACTTTCCCTAGTCCAAATTGTTGCATAAATTTTTTTGAATTATTTCTGCAAACCATTTAGAGTATGGATCACAAGATCCTCATCATCAATTGGACTACTAATCACAGCTAATTTGTCCTCAACACTCTTGATATGCTAGAGATATTGTACCATGGATAAATCTGCTTTGGTAGAGCTAATAAGTCTCTCCTTAAGAGACATAACATACGGCCTTGATTTATTTGCATACATCCGGGATAGGAGGGGCCAAGCTTGATTGGAGGAAGTCATTGAACCAAGCATATTGACGATTGTTTTATCGACTGAAGTGGTGATCGCATAAAGGATGAGTTTGTTTTGGTGTATCCATCGTTTGTATGTGCGCCTAGTTTCAACTGGACATGGTAGGTTGTCGTCTATATAACCCATTAAATCATATCCAATGAGCAGTGAGAAAATTTGGACCTTCCAAGTCAGAGAGTTTGCTTCTATTAGCTTAACACCAGATTGCATGTTTAGGAGTACGATATCGAAGTTTCTGTCGACAATTGTTGTTGCATCTAGTCCCACGAGAGTGTTGGAGGTTGAGCTTAGCTTGATGTCATTGTGCGCATGAGTAGGACAGTGAATGAACTTGCGTGCACAGAATTGATGTCTGTAAGTGAGATTTTGTGTGTCTTTGTGCTTCGGAGAATGCAAGGAAATGTTCAGAAAAATGTGCCATTAAGGTTAAAACGACTCTGATCCTATAAAATGATTAGGTTAATAGAGTGAAATGATCGAGTTTATTATTTGTGTTGATTGTTTTGTATCGTAAATAAGAGTTACACAATTAAATAAAATATAAGGAAAAGCCGAATAACTGAAACAGATAAATATACATATTTGTATGGACCCTATATATATGAGATCAGATCCTTTGTTTCAGTTAACCAGTTCTTATTTTGTTCCATTAAAACTCATAAATGTGTTAAATTATATACATACCAATTAGTATAGGATTGATGAGTTCCTTAAGTCAACATATTAATTTAGAAAAAGCATATACTATAGCATATGAAATGATGCTTATAAATGTATTTTTGCATATCATTCAACTTACCTCTTCATAACGAATTTGACTTAAATGATTGTGAGAATTTTTATTGTAAAGTGACTTGAATTTTAAACATTTAAACAGAAGATAAAAACATGGATCTCTCTCAATTTAAAAAAATTTAAAAATTTCTTATAATTTTTGTTTCTTTCAAATAATTTTATTTTAGACTTTTGTTAAAAAATAATAGTAAAAAAATATGTGACATAAATATCAAACGTGAATCAATCAAATGTTATTAACATACCTACTTAATTCTTAAACCCTATTTTGAACTAACTAAACCTCGATTCAAAACTATAATTTATTATAGTTGTTTTAGATTATTGGTTTAAATCAAGTTCAATTTATTATAATTATTTTAAATTATCAGTTTAATTATTTAATATAAACTTTAAAGAAAACAATAATTTTATTATTATAAAAAAAGTAAAAAGATAATTATTTAAATCTAACTTAAAATTTTATTTTCAACTTAATTTGTTGATTTCGATTTTAATTGATTTGTTAAATTATTTAAATATAATTAATTATTTAATAATTATTTGTTATTATTATTATTATATTAAAAAGTAAAAATAGTTGGATTGACATCTTGAAAGTGGCATTTCATAAGGGAAGTGGAGGGAAGACGTTATCGTAAGCCAAAACAATAACGTCTATCTCAAGATAGAAGATTACCTTTGGAGATTAGAAGCATATGGTTACAATCACTCATTTCGATTCTCTCTTCAAGCTCAAGGTCCCATCTTTGAGAGAATATTCATTTTTATGCTTATTTACTTCATAGATTCTCCCAATCAGGAAGGCATAACCAATCTCTCTTTTCTGGCTTGCTACTACGATTTACTTTCTGTACAACACACACGCTTCCACATAGTAGTTAACTAAAACGCTCATCATGACAGCATCATCTTCTTTCTCTATAAATCCCACCCTGTCTCCTTCTTCTTTGTCTTCCTCCACTTCTTCTTCAAATTCTTCTTTTCCCGCTTTCCCACCTCCATTCTCTCTTAGATTCTCAAGTTTTGGTGCTTTTAGAGCAAAACCCATTTGTCTTATTTGTAAAGGACCTCGCTTTATAGAATCTGAGAGCTTGAAAATTAGTGAAAGGTACAAAAGAAGATACCTTTGTGAAGCTACAGGTGCTAACAATATGACTGTTACAGAGTTTAAAGAAGAAGAGGAAGATAACCATCCTCCTTTGCTCGATTTGGAGACCACTTCCAGGCCTCGGCGCATTGCCCTCTTTGTCGAGCCTTCTCCTTTTGCGTGAGTCTTCATTTTCCTTTTTTTTTTTATTTTGTTTCTTGTTTGCCTTTGGTTTTGATGTTATGCTCTGTCGTGATCGTTGACTTCTTGGTTGTGACAAAAAGATGGGAAGTTGGGACTTTTGTTTCCCAAGTCCCACTAGCACTTGCAGTCCTCAGGATCTTACTGGTTGATTAAAACTCAAAGAAATCAATTAAAATAGTTTGTCTTCATTATCTGCAATTTTTAGTCTTGTGCACTTTCTATTTTGTTCTGTAATTAAACATATTTTTTTACTGAACTTGTTGCTAATTTGATTCTATGTTATTTTGGAATGTGAACAGCTGATTTACTTTCTATCACACTCGAGCATTCAATGTCTGTAGAATGAGTTTTGCCTATGTTAGGTCCTTTTGATGAATTCCAGTTGTTTAGTCCTCGATTGATATGGCAGACAGAATCAGGAATTATGAGTGTTGATATTCTTTCTACTTGAATTTGGGTATTGAATGACGTTGGCTTCTTTGCTCTTTGCAGATATGTGTCAGGGTACAAAAATCGGTTCCAAAACTTTATAAAGTACTTGCGTGAAATGGGGGATGAGGTAATCTCTATTTTCTTCTTTGAATTGGAGATGCATGTCCATAGCTTTGATATTTTTAGCATCTGAAGATCTCTACCTGATTGAGGTTTTCACAGAATATGAGGTGGTTGTAATGGACATTACTTTGCCTTTTTGGTATAATCATTTTCACATTGATGGACTAATTATGCGGCTTCCCAACCGTGAAACAGGTGATGGTTGTAACAACACATGAAGGAGTGCCTCGGGAGTTTTATGGAGCAAAGCTGATTGGCTCAAGGAGGTTGATTCTCTTAATCCCTAAGTTTAAATTCGTCATAATATGATTTAAATGGACATGTTAATAGGAGTAAACTACTAGCTCGTCTTGAGGCACATGGGAGTTATTATCTTAATGTCTATAGTAGTTGGAACTGCTGGTTAAACTATTTATAGAACTGGGTTTCTTGTTACTTTTCCTGCTTAATTAGTTGTTAGAATTCTTTAATCCTTTCTATTTTATTGATGTATCTCTATGATACAAAAATCTGTGATGTGTTAAACCTATATTGCAAGTTCCTTTTATAGCTCTCACAAAGTCCCTTCTTTTGCAGCTTCCCTTGCCCCTGGTATCAAAAGGTGCCTCTTTCTTTAGCACTTAGTCCGAGGATAATTTTAGAGGTGGCACGATTTAAGCCTGATATAATTCATGCATCTTCTCCTGGAATAATGGTAAGCTTTGCATTTGAAGAACTTGAGAATCAATGACTAGTGGGAAGAATAACTCACCGTCTGCAATCTCTGCTCCAGGTTTTTGGTGCACTCGCCATAGCAAAGTTACTGTGCGTCCCCATAGTTATGTCTTATCACACCCACGTTCCTGTGTAAGTCTTCTTGTATCTATTTTCTTCTGAAATAGTGTGCTGGCACTAGTTTATGACCCTTCTTTGTGCTTCTTTGTTGTATATGACAAGATTTTATACCTGAGATTTATTCTTGATTTGGTTTGCAGGTACATCCCAAGATACACATTTAGTTGGCTGGTGAAGCCAATGTGGTTGGTTATAAGTATGAAGTCTTTCATTTCCGTTCTTTTTAAGTCCATTGCGATCGCAAATGTCTTGATGTTGGTAATCTCAATAGTGTCTCTTTTTCCTATCAGAATTCCTTCATAGAGCAGCTGATTTAACGCTTGTGCCGTCAGCTGCCATTGCAAAGGATCTTCAAGCTGCTAGAGTAACAGCAGGTGAATGGAGACACCCCATTCATTGTCGCTTTCCACTTTAAGCTTTTATAATCAGTTCTTTTTGCTCATCTAAATTTAAAAGAGTTTCTCTGTGGGATTTTAGTTAACAATGGTGATTGCATCCTTACATGATCTTTTGTCAAATTATCGTACTTTAAGATGTTGCCTTTTCTTTTTCCATTGTTGAACACCAAGTTAAATGACTGGCTTTTTGTTCGTTCTTTTCTTTTCTCCAGCTAATAAAATCCGTCTTTGGAATAAGGGTGTTGATTCTGAAAGCTTCCACCCTCGTTATCGCTGTCATGAAATGAGAATGAGATTGAGGTGAGGTCTATTCATTTATTCTCCGTCAATTTTGTTAAAGATTCACGAGAAACATCTCAGAGTTCTGTTTTTGGTCTAAACAGCAATGGTGAACCTGACAAACCATTGATAGTTCATGTTGGACGGCTGGGAGTAGAAAAGAGTTTGGATTTTCTCAAAAGGTATCAACTTGATGCTCTCTTCTTTTTTCTCTTTTTCTGTGTCCGTCTTGTACACACACATACATTCAGAACTACAAAACACCAGTAACCATATTGGTGAAATTTGATCACGCCTAAAGCAAGATTCTCACCTTGAATTGTGTTTTATTTTGTGAATACCTCTTGTGTTTATGCTCGTGCATTGGATTCTTTACAAAGTGAAACCATTGGTGAACTTGGTTTGGCAGTGTCATGGATAGACTTCCCGAAGCACGAATTGCCTTCATCGGAGATGGGCCTTATAGGTAATGACAATCGCAAATAGTTCTGAGAAGCTTATTTTTCTTCGTTTGACCTGAGGAATGCCTTCTTTCTTGGCAGGGTTGAGCTAGAGAAAATGTTCACCGGAACGCCTGCAGTTTTCACCGGGATGCTTAGTGGAGAAGAGCTTTCGCAAGCATATGCTAGTGGAGATGTCTTTGTGATGCCTTCCGAATCGGAGACGCTTGGACTTGTCGTCTTGGAGGCAATGTCTTCGGGGATTCCTGTAGTGGGAGCTCGTGCTGGTGGAATCCCAGATATCATTCCCCCTGAGCAGGAGGGAAAAACTGGCTTTCTCTTCAATCCTGGAGATCTTGAAGATTGCTTGGCCAAGCTAGAACCTTTGTTGAACAACCGTGAATTGCGAGAAACAGTCGGTAAAGCAGCACGAACAGAAATGGAACAGTACGATTGGAGGGCCGCAACTAAGAAAATACGCAACGAGCAGTACAATGCTGCAATTTGGTTCTGGCGGAAGAAGAGAGCTCAGTTTCTTAGGCCTATTCAATGGCTGGTAAAACTTATTTTCCCATCCCCACAAGTTCACTATTCATGATTTAACAAAAATTAGTAGAGAACCACAATATCAGAGAAAACGATTGTTCAGGTTTGCTGGTTGTTCTAGACCCGATATGGCCGCAAAGGCCGGAGATGTTTAGGTACTTGATTGTTTGACATGTTCATCAAATCATTCCCTGTATCTATTGTTTGGACCACAAGCTATGGTCAGTTGTGTAGTTAAAATAATGAATCCAGTGAACCAAGTCCTGTGAAGTGAATGAATATCCCTTCTAGCTGAGCTTTGCTGAAAACCACTCCACTTATGTGAGTTCATACACATTTTTGCTTCCATATAGAGTTGACGTTTTAGATCAATCTGAGCCGGGGGAACAAGGAGTTTAACAACTCAAATCTTCTGTTTCAGTTACTCTGTTCTAACTTTGTTCCATTAAATCTCATAATCAGAACAGAAAATTTGATCCCAAAGCTTAATACAGATGTCTACTTCTTATAATTAAGATAGTGGCACTCGTGTCTAAATTTGAGTGATGCAGTTCGAGTTTGATTGAATTTTAACTTGAATTCGATCCGTGATGAGTTTATTCAACTCGATATTATGCTTACACATAGTTGCATATTAACCTGATAAAGCTATGGTTAGTTGTGTAGTTAAAATTATGAACCCAATGAACCAAGTCCTGTGAAGTGAATGAATATCTCTTCTAGCTGAGCTTTGCTCAAAACCACCACATTTATGTGAGTTCATGCACATTTTTGCTTCCATATCGAGTTGACATGTTAGTTCAGTCCGAGTTGGGGAATAAGAAGTTTAACAACTCAAATATTTTGTTCCGGTTACTCTGTTCTAACTTTTTTCCATTAAATCTCATCCATACATTTATGTGGGCTTTGGAACATTATAATCAGAACAAAAGATCTGATTTTGAAGTTTAATACAGATGTCTACTTTTGCTCATAATTAAGATAGTTGCACTAATGTTTAAATTTGAGTGGTACAATTCAAGTTTGATTGAATTTTAACTTGAATTCGATCCATGATGAGTTTATTCAACTTGATATTATGCTTACACAGAGTTGCATGTTAACCTGATAGTCTCAATTAGAATCATATAGTATAATATTAAGATCGGAATTATGATTTAAAGTTAATAATTTAACATTTTATACTATCGTCGTCATTAACAGTTTTGCTGAACGGCGAAATCTGAAAAGATCTAATATTACGCAGCTTTACTTTTACTTAGAGAGGCTATGAGCAGTATAAATATCCCATGCTTTAAATTAACCACGTGGGAAATTCAAAGCTTATCCTCAAAGGTACAAATTGCTTGGGATGTATCTAATCAGGAAAAAGCTATAAAAGCAAATCACGACCGTCCAAAGCATTCCTCTTACTATCGATCAGCTTCAACTCATTGTACGTTCGACCACGTTCAATACTTCCCGAGTCGTCACGTTTTTAGTTTTCACTACTGTGCGGGTCACTCACATGATTACTGATACGTACTGCATAAATTCATCGTCGGATTCAAGCCCCGCCATGGTCTCAGGCGCCAACACAACCTCAAGATCAACGCTCCCTGCACCATCTCTACCGGGAAAAGCCGAGATCTTACCGTCAAATTTGTTGGCCCCACCACTCCTCACAGCCAATGGTCTGCCCCACCCGAAATCATTGTCGTACATCGGAAATCTCGGAGAGCTACCCATCGTGATTGATGCTCCGTCGGAGTTTCCTAGTGGAAACAGCCTCGGCTCCCTCTCCCAACTCGCTATTCCCTTCCTCACAGCACTGTCGTCGTGTGCGACGACGTTTCGGTGCAGTAGCTCCGCTCCGTAGCTCAGGTCCCTGGAGAGCAGCTCGCCGGCGGAAGCTACCGTCGGGATGCTCTGAATTGCGTTCCCGAAGTAGTAGGGGTCGAGCCTCGACTTCAAACGGTGGCGGCAGTTGACCGCCGTCCGGAACGTGGTCGTTTTGGAAAAATGGAGTTTTCTTACACGTGTCACGGAACGCCAGAGTTGTGCACAGAGGGATTGAAACGACGAGATTTCTGCCGTTTCGTGTTTTCCGTTAGTGTTGCCGTTATTACAGTTACAGTTACCGTTACCCAATATCTCGCTTATCAAGTTATGGTTGGCTCTGAGCTTAAGCTTCTGTATCGATTCTCTGCTAAAATGGAAGATCCTCTCGCGCAAAGGCTCGTTGCCGGAGAAAGTGACCTTGGGTCCGCCTGGGGGGAAGCTGAGCACGGCCGGAGAATTGAACGCGGTGGTCCTGGAGAAATCTGGCGATTTGGAAATTTTCTTGTCGCCTTTGCAAAACGCAGCGAAAGTGTTGAAGAAATGCCAAAGCGACGTGCCGTCCATGACTGCGTGGTTCACCGTGCATCCAATGAAGATGCCGTCAGCGAGCTCCGTGACTTGGACTGCAAGTAGAGGCTTGGAGTGGCCGGAGTAGCTGATGGTCTTGTCGAAAGTAAAGAACTCCTTAAAACAGTTAGGAACATCGAGAGGTGACAGAATGCTGTTAACAAGCAAGTGTACTGCTTTGGCTTGTATGAACTCAACGCCGGCATCGTTGCAGAAGATGTGAATGTGGCCGTTTTGGTCGGTGATGAGTCGGCCAGCGAGGGGAGGGAAGTGGGTAAGAGTGGTAGAGAGAGAACGTTTCAGACATGTGATGAGGTCTTTGATGGAGTAAGGTGGATAAGAAAGAAGAACACCCTTTTGGATGTATTGGCAAGAGAGCATAGGCAGGTCAGAAACAGAGAGCTTGAGGGTTTTAATGGTGGATTTCTGTTGTGGGTATATGGTGCATTTGGAGACGATAGTTGTAGAAGCACAAGGCATTTTTGTGTTGTTTCTTTGCTCTGAACTATGGAAGAGTATAAAGAGAGGGGGTTGGTATGTTTTGAAGGAGCTTCCATGGTAGGGTTTATATAGGCGCAGAAGAGTCGAACTTGGCGCTTGTCATTTCACTTTATCCATTTGTTTAATTATATATATTGCGATTAATATAACGACGAGATGCGTTGGAGGGAGAGAGATGACGTGGGGGGTTAAAATTGAGAAGAGTAAACAGAAAGTGATGTAGAAGGAGGACACCTCAGACAGGATCATTATGGTAAACAAATTTGTGGAGCAGGACAGCAAGTTGATTGAGCTTCCAGACACCAATTTTTTAAATGTTTTATTTTTTTTATTAAACTACCCGATATTCGACGCTACATGAGCAACTGATTAATTCGAATTTGAGTCGTGTAGGATCCTTTTGAATAGCAAATCTCTCCCTCACGAGTTTTTAAAGTGACTCTATTTTTAACACTCGAACTTGAGACCTTAGTTAAGGATGAAGGAGCCCGTATCGCTCCACCACGACCCTCGTAAGTTTGTTTTTATTTATGAAAAATAATTTAAAAAGTTTTGATTAAAGAATGGTAACAAACATAAATAATATAAATATTAAATATTATGAATATAACAATTGAATAATTATAATAAATTAAATTTGACTTAAATTAATAATTTAAACCAATTATAAATATATTATTAGTTTGAGTAAGATTTAATTAGTTCAGTTCGAGTTTTAGAATTTAGTTAAATCATTGTATAATATTTGATCGATACAAGTGTATGTTCATATTGTTGCGTGTATCTTGTCACTATTTTTAAAATAAAATTTAAAATAAAGAGTTTTCTAAAAAAATATAAAAAGTGATTTTTTGAGAATTTTAAAAGTTACGAAAATTTTCTAAAATTGTAATTTAGTCAGTTAATTTAGGTTAATTGAGAATAAAATAGTTAATTTTTAATTTAGATTAGATTGAATTGATTTAAAATTTAGTTAACTTAACTTTATTTATTAATTTTGAATTAAATTTAAATTAAAATACTATCTTTATTTTCATAAATTAATTATAATGACAATAAATTAAATTGAAAAATCTTTAAGATATGATTGAAAAAAATTAAATTCAAATTTACCAATATAGTATTTGTTGGTCGATTCTATTTGATATCATTTTATTTATTAATTTTAAAAAATTTTAAATCATTTTTATAATTCATGAGATTAAATAGAACCGACCAACAAGGAACAGTATTTTATCGGCGGTATACCATTCACACAACCGATAACAACCTACTCTCTTTGACGCACGAGGTAAACATGTAAAATGAGGTTAAACGGGCTACTTACCTTGTCATTACCGAAATGAGAAGGAACTAGGAAGTCTACTCATTTGTCTCTATATTACATCAACCATGTTCTTCTTTAAAATAAAATCGGAAGGATTAGTAGTCGCTATCTTTTAGATGCGCTTCAAATAAACTTCTGAATTGATGCAATATCATGCAAATTATGTTAATCAGGTACTCTGTACTAAACAAGTCCTGTACTATAAGCTCGATCGAGAAAATATAAATAGGGAGATTCGAACATATGATCTTTTCACTTCATACCCTCCATATTACCAACTCGACCACCTCCTAAAGGGCATGTTCTTGTTTGGCTTAGGAAAGACAATGACCTAGGTTCAGTTGTGAACTTGTGATTCTTGCACTTTGTAGTTCAATCTTGATTTTAATATATTTGATTAAAATAAGGGTTGATTGTTAAAAAAAATCAAAATTTATTTAATTTTGTAATCGTAATTTAAATTTAAAAATAGTAATAAAATATTTTAATTTTTAACCAAAAAAAAGTTTGATGTAAAGTCTCAATTAATATATATAATGTAGCGAGTCACGTCGTATTAGTATTTTATGATATGAATGTCACCTCTTTTATTTTAAAGAGACAACAAAAAGTCAACTATAGTGCATGTTCATGCATCCAAGAAAAATTATTAATGATAATAAAAGACTACCGTTGACTGGCATTTCTTTTTGTATTTTTAAAATTTTCTTTAGGAAAGGAAAATTAATTAGGTGTTTAATTGTTTTATAATTAGACATTAAGCATCAATCACTTTCATGGCATCTAAGAGCTAATTTTGATTCTAATTGTTAGTTAGGAGTTGCGACTAATCCAAGAAATTGAATTTAAAATAAGCATTAACTCATGTAATTCTTATTATCACCACCAACCGTCTCATTAATTTAATTTGTCTAAGGTGATTATAGGGGAAAACCTAGATTAATCTTTTATTTTTAACAATTTAATAAAATCGGATAAAGATTTAAACAATATTAGATGGTCATAAAATCAGATAAAAATTGAATAAAATTAAAGAATTTGTAATATGATTAAAAAATTTGTCCATATATACCCGCAGAAGAATTTAATGTTTAATTACAAACAATATTGTTAAATAAGAAATAATTAATTAATTTGAGTTTACAAGAACTTATTGTTTTAAAAAATTGATCAATTAATTAATAAACTGATCAATTTTTAATAATAAAAAGTTATTAAAATAAATTCAACTGAAAATTTAAAAATCGAACCAAAAAATTATGCCTAAATAACTTCCGTTTATTTTGTAAATATACGATTAAATCACAAGCAAAATTGTAGATCATGATTTTATCAAAATTAATCCATTTTTTTAAAGGGATTCTTTTAAAAAAAATCAAGTTCACCCACTAATTTAATTTATTAAAAATTTTAATCTATTGTTTTACATTATATATAAAAAAAAGTTAAATGATGTAATGAAATTATGAATTATTAAATAATGTTCCAATCCACAGATTATATGA
>JAOSBN010000004.1:38960899-38973900 GCA_027563595.1 Erythroxylum suave | reverse complement strand
TTTATATTCTTAATAAAACTTTATTTTTTTATTTAGTTTTGATATGAAAATTTTTGTGAAATCTATATTTTATTTGGACCCTCCTATCTTAAATTCCTGGCTCCGTCACTGGATCTACGCCTAGGCAGGCCCATGAGTCAGCATATTGAAAACACATTAATCTAGGCCCGTAGGTTGACCCATTGTCATCTCTATTTCAAAGGTAATCTTTAAAATATATATATATATATATATTATCATCATCACACCCAGTTGAATCTCGCACCAATGCAGGGTTTGAAGAAGTCTGATAGTATGCAACTTTATCCTTACAAAGTATAGAGGTTGTTTTCGGTAGACTCACAGACAAATGTGACATGAAGAATTAAAAAAACTTCAAGTATGTGATGCAAGTTTAGAAGACAAAATAATAACAAGAATATTACTACTACTATTACTACTACTACTACTACTACTAATAATAATAATACAAATATTAAGAAAATAATAACAATAAGCACAATAAGAATAATAATAAGAAAAGAAGAAAAATCCAACCAACCGATCAAGTAAATGTCCAGTTGGTCAACCAGATGCACAAGACAGGGGAATTACATACAAATCAAATCTAACAAACAAGTAGAAGAAAAAGACATGCAAGAATTAAAAAATTAAAAGTAATAGTCAAAACGTATGTAGCAAAAAAGCTTAGACAATTAGACAGTGATAGAGGTATCGTGACCAAAGCCTTTCTACACACAAAACCTAGATATAGATAGCAGGGCTAAAAGCATAGGCGAGCTTGTTTGTAGATCTTGGAAACTCCACTGCTTCACCAAGTGTAAAATATGAGATAACAATCATGAGATAGATATACATTATAAATGAAATTGTGATGAGATTATAATAATGAGATTTATATTACATTTATATATTATTTCTAAATTATTCTCAGTCGTTGTTTTATTGAGAGTAAATATTAATAGAGCGTAAAAAGATTAATTCGCGCTATGATTCTTTCTTATAAAGAAAATAGTCAATCTCATAAATTAAAGAATGAAGATACTAAACAAATTTGTGAGTGCTTATTAAATAATTGATTCACTTAACTGATCTTATATGAGAATTTCATTTGAATAAAAGTATTATATATAAGGATTGTTAGCTTTTGATATTATTTATGATCTATTCTAGTCAAAAGTAACTCAATCGATAATCAATAGATATAACATGAGTTATATGGAAGTAGTTAAGTGGTTAATATAGGTTCATTACTTGAAAGTGATAGGGAGAATGATTCATTATTCTTGATTAGTGTTAATTCAGGAAATCTTTAACCAAGGTGAAATGACATTATAAAATGATTTACAAATGTTATTAGTAGATACAATTACTAAAGGTGGAAAACTAATATAATTAGACTTAAATGGATTAGACATTATTTCTATGCTCTATATCTAATTGAAATATTGTATAATGAAATTATTATAAGGAAAAATGTACAGAAATGATAGTCAAAACACTTTGACATTCTTAAATATTTAGGTGGTTACAATGTGCTGTTAGATATTAATCTAAATATACAAATATAAGTTATTTAATTAAAGAATTAAAATAAATAAAATAAAATTTAACGATATAATTTGAATATGTTATCAAGACATATATGGGAACTTAATGGGTTATCCACAAAGAATGAATTGAAGAGAGAATTCATGCTTAGTCAAGTTAGGCTTGATTATAAGACATTTATTACTAAGGACCAATTTGAGACATTAGATTTTATTTGAGTCCAATTGATATTTAATTATAATTAATTGTAATTATAATTAAAGTTTAAATAAAATTAAATTTTTATTTCAATTAAAATTATTAAAAAGTTTAAAACTTATTATAAATAGAATGAGGCTTTAAGGGAGTTAGCACTCTTTGCTTAATCTCCTCTATAATAGTTATAGAACTATCTCAATATATTCTATGAATATCGTTAGAGGCCAAACACAAGAGTCAATAAAATGGTTCAATAGTAACGACAAAAAAAAGATCAAGCTTTAAAATAAGGAAAAAAATCATAACTCATATTTTATTATGTTTTATGTGTTATTCATTTTACTAAATTTAAATTTATCTTGATATTCGAGAAATTAGATAAAAATGTTTTATATTTATTTTGCTACATGCATGCGAGATCTAATATTACCATGTCTAATATTAGAGTCTTCCTCCTACAAAGAAATTTTAATGATTGTGAAGAACCTCAATGTTTACAACATAATACAACTTGAATTTTGATATTTTCAAAAGGTTTATAACATATTCTAAATGGACGAAAATTTTAATAAGGTTAACTCCCTCTCAGTTAAATGTCATGTCAATTTTTATATTTTTAAATGAAAAATCAACCTTAATATCACATAATTAATTTTTTAAATTAATCAAAAAGTAAGTCTAACAGTCACGTGGCACAAGAGCCACGATTGACACATTTCAAACTGTGAGTCTCACTTGCTATATGGCAGTATAGTTTACTTTTTATCTAAAAAATAAAAAATATCTTGTTAACATTGACAAGACGTTTAACTAATGAGAACTTAATTTTGTTAAATTTTCCATTCATTTAGAATCTGTTTTGAATCTTTTAAAAACGTTATAGTTTAATTTGAACTTTTTGAAACGTTAAGGTATGTTATGTATTTTATTATAAATTGTTAGTGAGAATATTTGTCGAATATTTGTTTAATTTTGGAACTTATCTTGTGTCGATCAGGATAAGATTGAATATATTTTATTGTTTTGATTGAGTTGGCAGAAAATATTTTGTTAAGGAAAAAAAGGAGATATTTTAGGAGAAATAAGAAAATCAACTGAAAATCAAGAAGAAGGAGCTTGCACTCTAAAGCTATAAAAGGAGGAGGGAGCAGCATGCGAGGGGGGATTTTTGTTATTCATTATTGTATTTTTCTTTTCTAGTTTTCTCTGAGAAGAATGTTTAAGAACTCCAGCTTTGTTCTTTCTATAACCATGATAGCTTAATTCTTCTTCGATCGAAGGTACAATCAAGATTGGTTTTCAAGTTGTGAGATTTTGATACTCAAGTGAATTCCTTGCTGATATTTATAATTTTTCAGATTTATTTTTAATCTTGATTGTTGTTACAATAGGATCCCTATGATAGCATCTGATATTAACTGGTTCTAGTCGGTAATTGCTTTTACTAGTTGATGTTGGTAGCATTTTAGTGATGAAACACTAAAGGAATTTCATAATCTAATTTATATAAACCACGCGGTTTAGTTTATTGGCTAGAGTTGGGTTCTTCTAATTCTTAATGCCGTTGACAAGCTAAATTCAATGAAGTGTCTTTATGGGTTGTTTGTCAGCTAGGATCAATTAATGAGCGTCTCTTGATCGACTAATATTAAGAAAGAATTCCGTTAGAAGCATCTTCAACAGTTATAACCAACTTACTGGCTATATATATATATATATATTGAATATATAGGATAGAAAATAAATACATAAACAAATAAACTGTAAAGCATGCCCTTGTGATACAAAGTTCCTTGCCTATCTAGGAATATAAAATACAACGATTCCATCGGAGGCTCTGATAGAGCATGCAATCCTGGTTGTTCTCGCATAGCTATAGTAGCCAACCTATCTACGCTTTGGTTCCCCCTATAGATGTGTTGTAGCTTCTCTCCCAATCTCGATTCAGCACCTCTTTTATGTCATGCACCAAAATAGAGTCCTCAGTCAGTGATCTTTTAGAGGAGGAAAAAATATTTTTTACCTTAAGGGAATCCACTTCCAGTATGATTTGCCTATACCCATGGTCCCATGCCAATTTAAGTCCCTCGTGAACTTCCCTGAGTTCCGCAACCAGTGATGAGCACGCCCCAATGTTTAGTAAAAAACCTCCACACCACTGGCCATTGCAGTCTTGAAGAAGCCCCCCAGTTGTACTCTTAGAAAAATCTCTTGGCACCATGTCATCTGTATTAACTTTTATCCAACTTTTCAGCCGTGGTATCCAAATGACCAGGTGCCCGACAATGATCAATGCTAAAAAATATATTTAGTTATCAACGATCAATTCTAAAAATCAAGACGACGATTGTGCTTTCGATTGAGTTTCAATACCCTTGTTTGCAACTTTTCTCTGTGGCACTTGTTTTCTTTATTTTTCTATGCTTTATTCACAATCTGAATTTTAATCACAAATTTCCCTTTATTTAATTTTTTTCATTGAAAAGAATTGATAGTTACAACTCTTTATAGTTCGACCCAGTTTCACCACTACTACAAGTTTCCGTTATTTCAAGAACATGAATTATTTTTGATAGCCTGACGACCTACCATAAACGTTTCAAAATGTACTTGTGAATTACTCATTTGTCTTTTAGAAAAATTTCCAACCGTTATCTGAATAGTACCCATTATGATAACAAGTGAGAAATAACACACCCAAGATTGGTTTCTTCTGGTTTCATATTCGACCACGTAGCAGCCAAAGTGCATGATTCCACAACAACCTAAGTCACTCTTTGAGTCACATTTATCACACACAAACATGTTCATACCATTGTAAAGTTTCTTCAAGCTCGCGGAAAAATACAACAATAAAGTGATAACAATGTTATTACATCCGACATAACTACATATGTCGAGATTCATTGCATGCTCTTTTCGTCTTGTACTTCCTTCCCTGGGGATAAGATCTCACTTTTCTTCACACTTAGATTTACTTTGACCATGTTCTCCTAAGGTTAATTGCACCTTTTATCTTTGACAGTTTTTATCTTTTCCCTTCATGATTGATCTTATCAAAAGCTTGCCTTTCCCCCTCTTGTTTGTCCTATATGCCTTTTTTATATTATTTGATAAAAATATATAATTGAAAATTTATATGATTGCACAGGATTTATCTACAATACATAATTTACTATTTACTATCATAACAATAACCTAATAAAAGTCTAGCTGATCACAGAATTTGAGGAGATTCAGAAATATGTAGCCTTACTCTTAATATAATTTATTTACTTTCATGATTGATTTTATCAAAAGCTTGCCTTTTCCCCTCTTGCTTGTCCTATTTCCTTTTTTGATATTATTTAATAAAAATATATAATTAAAATTTTACATGATTGAACTGGATTTATCTACGGTACCTATTTTGCTATTTACTATCATAACAATAACTTAATAAAACTCTCGCGCCGATCATAAAATTTGAAGAGATTCATAAATATACAACCTTACCCTTAATATAGTTTATTATTTACTTGACTTTAAAAAATTCAAAATAGGTTTAACCTCTTGAAGTATTTTAATTTCATAATAGACATCTTAAGTGAAAATTTTAAATAAAAAATTCTCAATAGTTGGTATAACTTATTGTAAATTAAATTTTATTTAAAGTAATATGATGTTTAATTAAAAATTTTGAAATCAACTTCTCTACTAGTTAAAAATAAAGTTGTGTACTATTAGAAATTTTCTAGACTTTATGCTTTAATAAAATTTCTATTGTTAATTATTTTAAATAAAATTAATAAAATATGAAAATTTATAAAATAATTAATTACTATTATATAAATGGTAACTGAAATTTTTTTTAATTAGATAATCGAAATTAAAAAAATCATTATTAACTCTTTTGGTATTAATTTGTAGGTAGTCAGTTTGTGTGTGCTGGCAGAAGAGGTGAAACCAACAACTTGGCGGCTTTCAGCAAGTTGCTATCAGCTTCACCCCGGGCTAGTTGGCTAGTGTGCCCTCGTGATTTGACCACAATCTTTGGACAGACAACATGAACTCCTACGAAAACGACTCTTGACTTGATCAGAGTGGCTTAGTGTCCATGCCTTTGGTTTTTCCTGTGGGCAATTTCCTTGGTTTTTGACTCGAGTTTCAAGGAAAGATAACTAACAAACAAACAACACTCCTTTTCCTGTTTCTATAATTGGTATTTTGATGTGACCTAATTCAAAATTTAATAAATAAAATTTATCTTTAAATTTAACAAACGACAAAAGAGAATCGGGAGAGGGTTATCAATATATGTAACCTTTTTTTTATAATTTTTAGAAAAAGTTGTTTTTGTAATTTAAATATCTAATTTTATAATCACAAAAGAGTAGCGATGGTAATGAGTATGGATCGGTTTGAGTATTATTCTACCCATATTTATATCTATTTTTTATGACTTAATCCATCATCTATTTAAAATTTATCGGTTTTTGCAATTTACTATCTATATCTAAATTTATTGGATTGTTCCGGTTTTTGGATATCCATCAGGTTGTATAGCACATAAAAATACAACTTCTAAATAGAAAATATAAAAAATAGATTTTTGCGAATGCTCCAAATTAAAATTACTTTAATAATAATAAGTTGAAATTTTGATTTGTATGTCTTTAAAAAACTATAAAATTCGATAAAAATAAGTCGAGATTTTGATTCTAAAAAAAGATGAGTAAAATGAAAATTTAAAAGTCGTTTCTTGTCAAAAATATTAATATTTTATTATATTTAACCATAAATATTCAAGAAAAAATAAAAAAATAGAATTAATAAAAAACAAATTAGGTACAAGTATCTAACAATTCGGATTATCACTAACTCATATCTAAATCTATATCTACATCTATTTTTCAACATCCTTTTTTTAACTTTCATGTCTATTATTTTTGGGTCAAATCCTACAAAAAAAAGTAACTTTTATCAACCACTCAAAAAGTTCTTCGACTTTCGTACAGAGAATAGTCGTCCCAAGGTTGTTCAATAAAAACAAGAAATATGAAAAGGACAAAAAAACAGCTATAATAAATGGGATGATTCATCCTAACCTTTTCATGCATGAACTATCCAATTCTCGAGGTGTCCAAATTGTACTAATCCCACTTTGCTTATTACTTTCTTGACATAAATGCTAGCTCCTTGAAATGGGAAACCAAGACTTTTGCGGCGTCAGATTATCTATATCCATTAGAGTATTTTTATTATATTTTATTAAATCTCATTCACACATTTACGTCAACCTCATATAAATATATATATAAATAAAATTTAATATAGTTAGAATAGAGTAATTAAAACAAAAAATTTGATGTGAACTTTTGTACATAGCTCGCATTATTTCATATTATCAAACTTATAAATTTAAGTCAGGCGATGGGTTATTAATAATAAAATTTAACTTAAATTCAAGTTAATCAACAAATTATTAATAAAAACTTATAAATATTAATTAATCAACAAGTTATAACATAATTCATATGTAACACAAAACGAATTTGGATTTTTAGTATGATTTTTTTCTTAGAAAGAGTTTAGAGTGCTAAGAATTCAAAATCTCAAATGTTAAGAGGCTCTTTTATGAATTTCCTTATTACTTGACCTACTTACTAAAAACTATTATGTACATAACGTTTGTATTCATTTGTCTTCAACTTTGTTTATGTCTAATTTGCCATCTAGTGTAAAGCGTGTGTTATCTAATCGTATAGATAATCTAGTAGAAATTACCAATGTTTCTTTAGAACCACTTACGCAACTCTGATGCAGTGATATTACTACGGTCCCATTCCCAAATTGTATGATTGGGATTCGAACTCGAAAAATAGGACGACCCAGGTTGAAACCTGGTGGCTTTGATACAACTAAGCTCTCAAAAAAGCCTTGTGAAGAGTTAACATATCAAATAACTTAAACAACACAAGTAGTAATATTAGTAATGAGTATATGAAATCATTCACCAAGACACAAAAAGTCAACATACCCAATATACAAGGCTTCCCGTTTTGTAGGGTCCAGGAACGGTTAAAATATACTTAGCCTTTCATTTGTATTTTTATAAAGAGTTTGTTTCCATAACTTGAACCTATGACCTTCTGGTCAGAAGAAACAACTTTACCAAGCTACAAAAAATATAGGGAAAAAGACAAAGATCTTCCTGTAATTCAAGAAATTTTAGAAAATAATCTATAAGCTTTAAAATTCTTTAAAAACCTTTTAATTTTCAATTTCTTAGAAAAATCTTTCTCTTAGACTTAGACGTGGACTAATAATTCATAAATTATGTATTTCAAATAAATTATTTAACCAATTAATATATAATTCGAAAACAATAAAAGTCTCTCATTTCATAACCAATTATTTTTAGAACATAATGTGCCCACATGCAAATTATGAGATCATATCTTCTGTTCCGATTAACCAGCTCCTACTTTTTCTATTAAATCTCATCCACACATTTATGTAGGGTTTACACAAATATATAGACCAGATTAAGTAGAATAGGATTAGAACACCCTAATAAGAATAGGGTGTTCCAGCCCCATCAAATCTTCTGTTCCAGTTATTCTGTTCCAACCTTGTTTCATTAAATCTCATCCATACATTTATGTTTATAACCAATTATTTTTAGAATATACTGTGCTCGCATGCAAATTATGAGATCAGATCTTCTGTTCCAGTTAATCAGCTCCTACTTTTTTTATTAAATCTTATCTACACATTCATATAGGGTTCACACAAATATATAGACCAGATTAAGTAGAACAGGATTAGAACACCCTAATAAGAATAGGGTGTTCTAACCTTATCAAATCTTCTGTTTCAATTACTCTATTTCAACTATATTTCATTAAATCACATTCATTTATTTATGTTGGATCTACGTAAATATGTGAATAAGATTTAATAAGATATAATAAAATCAATATAATCAAAATATGAGATCTAGTCTCACTCTAACCCGTAAATTAGGTCACTTACCTCTGAGTTGAACATTACTTCACCGTGACATCCTGTAAGACAAAAGATGCCCTTCAGATCTTTTGTCCCATTTATTGTGTTCCTACTCTGTCCTATTAAATCTCAGTTATCTATTTATGTATGACCCTCATAAATAGATGACTACGATTTAATGGAACATAGTAAATACACAATAAATAGGACAGAAGATCACGTCCCAAAAGATGCTGGCATAAGGCTGTACATCGTGTTTTGTTGCGGAAAACTACGAACTGACAGACTGGCCTTAGCAACTTACGTACATTGATTTTGTTGTATATCTTCTAGTGGCTAATAGGTAGGTGATCGTCCTTTGTACCTGTTTCCTTCTTTAGATTGGCCTTAGCAACTTACGTACATTGATTTTGTTGTATATCTTCAACTGGCTAATAGGTAGGTGATCGTCCTTTGTCCCTGTTTCCTTCTTTGGATTTATTAAGTACCAAGACGTAAGTTGTTCCTTAATAGGACCATATCTCCTGTTCCGATTGTAATTTTTTATCATATTTTATTAAATCTCTTTCACATATTTACGTGGACCTCACATAAATATATAGATAAGATTTAATGAAACAAAGTTGGTACAATATAATTGGAACAAAAGATTTGATGTAGTTACTTAACAAAATAAAGTAGTCTTTTTCTTTGGTTTTACAAATCAAACTAAAAATTAAATCGATAAATAAAATATTTGAGGTTTAAAAAATTCAATCAATATTAAACTATCATAAAAATAGTTAGGTATTGAATAAAATTAAGGAAATTTAAAATGATTAAAAAAGTTATTTTTGTAATTTAAATACCTAATTTTATAATCTCAAAAGAGTAGCGATGGTAATGGCAATGTAGCATAGCAAGAGTGCCAACCCTTTCATGGAATGAGAAGTACCATCCTGTTGTTCCAGGTAGAATATAAGGTTTCACTCAATAATGATAATAATAATTTAAATTATATGATGACAGCATTGTTCTTAAATCTTGCCTGTAATCACAAAAAAGTAGCGATGGTAATGAGTAGGGTTCGGTTCGGGCATTATTCTACCCATATCTATATCCTTTTTTTATGACTCAACCCATTATTTATTTAAACTTCATCAATTTTTACAAGTTACTACCCATATCTAAATTCATTGGATTGTTCGGATTTTTGGATATCCATCGGGTTGTATATCGCATAAAAATATAACTTCTAAATAGAAAATATAAAAAACAGATTTTTGCGAATGCTCCAAATTAAAATTACTTTAATAATAATAAGTTGAGATTTTGATTTGTATGTCTTAAAAAACCATAAAATTGATAAAAATAAGTTGAGATTTTGATTCTAGAAAAAGGTGAGGAGTATGGAAATTTTAAATCTGTTTCTCCTCAGAAAATATTAATATTTTATAATATTTAACCATAAATATTCAAGAAAAAAAGAAAAATAGAGTTAATAAAAATGGTTTGGGTACGAGTATCCATCGATTCGAATTATCACTAGATCCGTATCCAAATCCATTTTTTCAGCATCCATTTTTTAGACTCCATGTGTATTTTTTAGGTCAGGTGATGCAGACATTAATCAAGTTGACAACCTAGTGCTATCCCTACAAAAGAATAACTTTTATCAATCACTAAAAAATTCTCCCAATTTAATATAGAGAATAGTCTTCCTAAGGTTGTTCAATAAAAATAAGAAATATGAAAAGGACAAAAAAACTATAATAAATGGGATGATTCATCCTAACGTTTTCATGCATGAACTATCCAATTCTTGAGGTGTCCAAATTGTACTAATCCCACTTTGCTTAGTGCTTTCTTGTAATAAATGCTAGCTCCTTGAAATGGGAAACCAAGACTTTTGTGGGATTAGATTTTCTATTTCGGTCATGATATTTTTATCATATTTTATTAAAATATATAGATGAGATTTAATAAAAAATGATTGGAATAAAGAATTTGATGTAAGCTTTTGTACATAGCTCGTATCATTTCATATTATCGAACTCATAAATTTAAGTCAAGAGATGGATTACTAATAATAAAATTTAACTTAAATTCAAGTTAATCAACAAATTATTAATAAAAAACTTATAAATATAAATTAATCAACAAGTTATAACATAATTCATATGTAACACAAAATGAATTTAGATTTTTAGTATGATTTTTTTTCCTTAGAAAGAGTTTAGAGTGTTATGAATTCAAAATCTCAAATGTTAATAGGCTCTTTTATGAATTTCCTTATTACTTGACCTACTTACTAAAAACTATTATGTACATAACGACTCTATTCATTTGTCTTCAACTTTGTTTATGTTTAATTTGCCATCTAGTATAAAGCGTGTGCTATCTAATCATATAGAAAATCTAGTAGAAATTATCCATGTTTCTGTACAAAATCGTGTTTTGGAGTCTTCTTTATCTTTGTTGAGTTCGTCACTTAACCCTCCAAAAGGTCTTGTGAAAGGTTAGAATACCAAATCACTTAAACAAGTACCACGGTCCACTTACGTAGCTCTGATGCAATGGTATTGCAATCCCATTCCCAAATTGTATGATTGAGATTCGAACTCGTGACATAAGGCGACCCAGGCCGAAACCTGATGGCTTTGATACCACTGAGCCCCCCAAAAAAGCCTTGTGAAGGGTTAACATACCAAATCATTTAAACAACATAAGTATTAATATTAGTAATGAATATATGAAATCATTCACCGAGCCACAAAAAGTCAACGTACACAGTACACAAGACTTCCCTTTTTGTAGGGTCTGAGGAAGGTTATAAAATACGTAGCCTTTCATTTCTATTTTTACAAAGAGATCGTTTTAGTAACTTTAACCCGTGACCTTATGGTCACGACGATGCAACTTTACCAAGCTACAAAAAAATATAGGGTAAAAGACAGATCTTCCTATAATTTAAGAAATTTTAAAAAGAAATCTATAAGCTTTAAAATTCTTTTAAAGACTTTTAATTTTCAATTTCTTAGAAAAATCCTTCTCTTAGACTTAGACGTAAACTAATAATTCATACGTAATAATTCATAAATTATGTATTTTAAATAAATTATTTAACCAATTAATATATAATTCAAAAACAACAAAAGTCTCTCTGTTCATAACTAGTTATTTTTAGAATATACTATGCCCACATGCAAATTATGGGATCAGATCTTCTGTTCCAGTTAACCAGCTCCTACTTTTTCTATTAAATCTCATCTACACGTTTATGTAGTGCTCAAACATTAGAACACCCTAATAAGAATAGGATGTTCCAACCCTCATCTAGTCCTCTGTTCTAATTACTCTATTCTAACTATATTCTATTAAATCGTATCCATATATTTATATAAGGTCTAAATTAATATGTGAATGAGATCTAATAAAACATAATAAGAATACTATCACTGAAATATAAGATCCTGTCCCACTCTAACCTGCAAATTATGTCACTTCCTTTCAAGTTGAACATAACTTCATCGTGACATCCTATAAGACAAAAAGATGCTGACGTTAGACTGTACATTGTATTTTGTTATGGAAAACTACGAACTGACAGATTGGCCTGACAACTTACGTACGTTGATTTTGTTGTATATCTTCCAGTGGCTAATAATTAGGTCATCGTCCTTTGTCCCTGTTTCCTTTTTTGGATTTATCAAGTTAGAATAATAAGTTACACCCAAATTTGTTTTTACGTTTGTACATGAACAAATGGTAAACTAGACCAAGACGTAAGTTGTTCCTCAACGGGACCATATCTCGTGTTCCGATTATGATATTTTTATCATGTTTTATTAAATCTCATCCACACATTTACTTAGACCTCACATAAATATATAGATGAGATTTAATGAAACAGAGTTGACACAATATAATTGAAACAAAAGATTTGATGTGGTTACTTAATAGAATAAAGCAGTCTTTTTCTTCGGTTTTACAAATCAGACTAAAAATTAAATCGATAAATAAGAGATTTAAGGTTTAAAAAATTCAATTAATATTAAAATATCATAAAAATAGTTAGAGATTGAATAAAATTAAGGAATTTTAAAGTGATTAAACAATAATATTCTTACTCATCGAAAAATTTGAAGTTCAATTGAAAAAGAGACTATTAAATAAAAATTAGTCGATTTATTTTTTTATAAAAACTGATGATTAATTAATAAACTAATCAACTTTTAACAACAAAGATTATTGTACTAAATCAAATTGGAAAGTTCAAAATC
>JAOSBN010000004.1:38928942-38959812 GCA_027563595.1 Erythroxylum suave | reverse complement strand
TGATGATTAATTAATAAACTAATCAACTTTTAACAACAAAGATTATTGTACTAAATCAAATTGGAAAGTTCAAAATCGAACCGAAAAGTTAGTCGATTCAAAGTTTTCATAGTTAAATAGATGAAATCGGTTCGATTTTTTAATTAAATCAAATTTGATTATTTGATTTTGAGTCATTAATTTACTAATATTAATTACTTAATATACATTCAAAAATTAAACAAAAAGGATTTATGTGATAAGAAGGTTGAAAATAAAATTCTTCAAAACAAATTAAAAGTCATAGGAAGCCTTTAGGTTGGGTGTGGTTTTCTTTTCACATTCTTAGTCATGGGCCTGTGAACCAAACTGAGCTGCTCTCCTCTAGGAAAGTCCAACAGTTACTATGTCTTGTCTTTTTGGATAATTAGAATGCCTCATTTTATTCGAGTCCAATCCAAATTCTTTGAATTAAAATCTGATCGAACTTGATTTATACAACTTAAAAAGCTTGAATCGACCAACTTTTAGTCGAGTCAATCCGATCTGACTTGACAAATTAAAGTTTCGATTTTATAAATTCGATTGAATTTATTGGCTTTTGATTAAATCGGGTCGGACCGTATTTGTTATACCTATTCACACCTTACAAGAAATTGTTGTTCCCTCATTAAAAAATTATTTGACTTACACTTTTGGAGGAAAGTTCCAAACTTGATGTCAAAATCAGAATTGTCAAATACAAGGAGGAATTATAAGTGAGTTGATTGCTTGTGTAGCAACAAAGGAAGCTAGCATTTGAAAACCTTACATAATGCCATCTTTTCATGGTTTATCAGTCTGTTTCTCACTTTCACTTCTCAATAATTTGATTCTTTGGAAAAGGGGACAGCAAATGACTTACTTTTCACCATTTAACTTTATGTGCCATCTTCATTCCATTCAAAAACATATTATGTTATCCACGTAACAATAACAATATTTCAGTAAGAATCTTGCTGAGATGCAGAAATCTTCAACTTTTTGACTCTAATTTCACCACTTCGACCGCCCCTTGAGGGCATTCATCTTATAGTTTTGATACATTGCTTATGTTGGTTTGAATTGTTTGTTTAGTGGAGGAGGAGCCATGATTGATATATGAAGCAAAGATGATGGAGCACTAGACTTCGTACCAAAAGCTGCAACAACAGCAAAAAACAAAGTTAGTGGCAGCCATTAACAGCAACTACAAATGAAAGGAGACAAATAGAACACATGAAAAAGAGTAAAAGAATCTAGTGTCATTTAGTGGGATTCCACTGTGATAATCTCTTGTATTTTTGAACAATCTACTCTAAAGTATGTCAAACTCCATATATGGTGATGGTGGAAAGCCAACTAAGTGGTGGAACACAGAATTTATCATTCTATGTTCTTTAAATCAGAGAAAAAATGAAAACTTTTTCATGACTTTGACTTGATTTAAGTATATGAAAGCCACATCATGAACAGTTAGATTCACTTTTTAATGATTACACTTGAAATTTCATTTTCAAGGATCAGAACACTGAGTCTGTTGCAGAATCTTATTAAACATGACTTTGTGATGATCATAAATTAGAGCGCACATTGAAGAAAGAAAACAAGTCAGTCTCTTCAGTGGACCACATGAAGAAAAATAACACCAGAATGAAGAATATGATGCTTCAATTGGTGGCTCTAAGCTTCATGCTAGGGGTGTGATTCCATTCTCAAATTTCAGTCAACTAAAGAGAATCAAATACATTAGATCATATGTTCAAAAGGGTATTGGAAAAACAAAAAAAAGCAGTGGTATTGACATTAGGGAGAGCTGGGAAAAAAGTTGAAATGGTTCAAAGGATAATTAAAAGTACATTCACAAGTAAATTAATGCCAAGCTTTACATAAATGAGCTCTCTGTTCTTTGAATAATTTGGATTTGAAAATGGAATTAAATCAGAAAACTAAGAATATCACTTGGGAAAGTCTAATATGGCAATGGACTAACTGGAATCCCCAATTCACATATTCACATTAAAACCATCATAGTAGCATAAGAAAGCTATTCAAAATTTAAAAACAAAACTCAATACCATTCTCAATAACTTTATATTTCTAATCCTGAATCTCATCCCACAAGATTATTTATGTTGTTGCATCGCCTGCATCTTGCCAAATCAAATTGTACGGTAACCCGAAACAGTTCCACAAACTTTGTTCCTGCAACTTGTATCCATAAGAGGACATGAACAATTTGTCATTTTCTGGATTATAGACAGTGCCACCTGCTTCTTCAGTTTGCTGTTCCCAGTCAAATAACCCCTTTTTTGTAGAATTCGTTCTCTGCATTGAATGATTTGGAGATGTTGGTTTATTAGCTTCTGGTGAAGCTGACTTGGTATCCGGAAGAGTGACTGTAGTTATATCATGGATACTAGATCTTCTTTTATCTTTCCCTCCAGTACTCTGCCTGATGAAGTACTTTTGTGCATGGCTAGCCACCTGAGTCGGAGTTCGAGTAGTTACAAAATATCGAGATATGTTTCTCCAATCCCCTTTACCATACTTTTGAAGACCCAAGAGAAACTGCCTGCAAATTCATATCACAAAAGCCAGATTCACAAACTGAACAAGAAAAGATACCAAGAGCCTAAAAATCATTTGTCAAAAGCATATTCACAAGAGATGAACTTTCTTAATGGAGGATATATACAAGGAGTTACTTTCCAATTTGTATGTTGGACATACGATCATCAACTGAATTCTATCTTCCAAAACTTTTACAAGCATTGATTTTACTTTAGACGAAGTTCAGAAGTGACTTTGATCATTGCCAGAGTCAAAATATAAGAACAATAGCTTTAACTGATAATGGAATCAAAGTAACCTGTGCTCCTCCTCAGTCCATGGAACCCCCTTCTTACGTTCTTGTTCCGATGGTCGTGTTCCGGTGGCTCTCTTACCGCTCGGACTAAAATATTGCCTGGGACCACCAATGTCCTGACTACTAATCCACTCCAGAGTGAAAGAATCGTTACTGTATCCTGGAATTGGGATCAGACCTGCCTCTATATCACTGACATCTTCTTCCAACTCCCTATACTGCTTGATCACATCACCCACAGTTTTGCCTGGGATCAAGTTAGCTACTTTCACCCATCTATCAGGTGTATCTTTATCAAACAAAGCAAGAGCATTCTCAAACTGTTTGTTCTCGTCAGGAGTCCACCTGGAACTCCTGCTTTCTTGAAACAACCAATTTGAGTTCTGAAGATAAGATCCTGGTGAGATAATCGCCAAACCCTCATTCATGGTTTTCGATGGTTAAATTGCACAATCAAAACCAAATAGCTACCATGTCCCAATTCAAAGTGAATAAGAGAGAAGACAGTAAATGCAGAGAAGAAGTGAATTTTTATGATTGAGTAGACATCAAACCAAAACCAACACTTTTTCACATCAAAGAGAACAAATAGAGAAATTTAAAGAAGTCTTAACTTCCCCAAACTTGAGAAAAATTCGCTCAGTAGCCAAATGATAAACCCTAGAACAAATCCTTTACTGAATTCAATCTCAAATATTTCCAGTATTTGCCATAAAGCTTCAAACTTTTAGAAATTCACAAAAAACCCAAGTTGCAGACTTGTTTATATATAGCATCAAACTAAAAAAGGAAAAAAGAAAACTTAAATAATAGAGACCCAGAAACAAAGAACTTCTCAAGATTTTAATTTTACTATCCTTTCATTCTCTCTTTTCTTGTGTTCTTAACGTTTCACTCCCTCTAGCCTAAAGCGAGAGGGGAAAAGATGAAAGAACCAAAGAAGTGAGTGAAACAAGTGTTTGACGGTACTAAAAATAATAACCAAAAGCTCAGAGAGAGAGAGAGAGGGTCAGAAAGAGAACAGAAATGAGAAGCAAAAAGCAAAACAGAGTAAGAACAGGTCAAAGGCATTGAGCTTTTATTGGTGGATATGAGTGTTTGTGGGTGACAAATGTTCCCAGAGAGGGCAAGCTATGATTGGCTAGGTGGTGAAGAAGAAGATGGCTCTGGGTAGTTTAGTAACTTCAATGTACAGAAAAGGGTATCCAATACATAGCAGCCATGTTCAATCCAACTGAAGTATTTCTTCTACTTTCTCATACTTTTCATCTCAGGGAAGGTCCATCCATTAATCAAATAACATGTTAGGTTTAAGCCTATAAGATAATGCACATGTACTTGCTAAGTACACATATATATATAATAAATTGTTGAGTATGTATGAACTAATTATCATTAATAATCAAGATTACGAGATTAACATAAGAATGCTTGAGATTAGATCTCTTGTTCCGGTTATAATGTTCATGTATAGATGAGATTTAATATAACATGATTAACAGAATAACTAGAACGGAGGATTTAATGGGTTAATTGACCATTTAGCATAGAAAAACAAGTAAAACTATATGTTTGTTTAACATTCTTGTTCTACACAAATGCAAAGTCATAGTTTTATAATTATATTGGATTCCATCATAACACTCAACTAATACTTGTTGGTTGCTTCATAAGAAGAGGTGGCATCTTGCTTTTGGTTGAACTAAGAATTGTTTATATAAACTTATGCTAATTAGTCACTAATTAACGTCTTAATCTCTGAAATCTAAGTCTAATTCGAGAACAATTCTCAGATTTTTGTCCCCACTTAACAGTTGTCAGGTCTTGTTAAGGGCTGATAATGACTGCTTGAGAACAGGAAATTGGAAGTTTCCAAAAAGGGAAAGATTCTTGAGTTATACCTATTTTTGTGTAGTGATTTAAGTAATGGAAAAAGGGTTAGTCTTGGAATGTGAGCTTGATTAGTGTTTAAACAAATGAGATTGAAAGGGTTGTTGTTCTTAATGTGTTGTGATAAGAGTGGATGTGCATTAATTGATGTGGGGACCTTATTAGGGTAATATATTATTTGTCTTAATAAGTTGGAGGGCATCTTTGGGGTCTTTAGGTCTAAGGGTGCCCTACCGACCCATAAGTCTCAAGCATAAGTGCGTGCATGCACGCCGGTTTGGTGGGCCTAATCCTATTCATGGCCTTTGGATAGAATCTTAAGCATAGTCTACTCTTATTTATTGGAATTAAAGTCAAAGAGTCACATTTAAATTGATCTGGTTCGGGTCTAGAAGATTGACTTCGAGAAGAATATTTCCTCAAAACAATACCATTTTAGTATAATTTATCAAAATCTTCTTATGTTAAACATGTAAATTTAAAAAATTTAAAGTCAATATGATATTATTTTGATTAATTATATTGAAACCATTGATAAAAAAACTCAATTATTTTGGTCGGTTCAATCGTGAAAATCTTGAACTAACTGATTTTTTTGTTCGATTTTTAATTTTTCAGTTTGATTATTTTATCAATTAATAGGTTAGTTTTGTAAATTAATCAATTTTTATAAATTAATTAATTTTTATTTAACAGTACCTTTTTTAATTAAACTTCAAATTCTCTGATAGGTAAAGACAACTTCCTTAATTCATTATTGAAACAACGTTATATTGTGATCATGCGACTCAAATTCTACTAAATTTTAGGTCTAACCTATTGCTAAGCCTAGCACGCTCTATTTCTAATTAAATATAAGAAAAATTTTAAAATTCAACTTGAGATCAATAGATTATAACAAAATTGAGATTTGCTTAATCAAATGCAGTATTTGTCTTTGGACATCTAAATAAGAAATGAATCGAATGACTTAAGAAAACTGAGATTCATTAAGAAACTTGAATAAATTGTTGGATTAAAACAAGAAAACTCTCATTCCAACTTAAACAAACTGCTCATACGATATTAATTACTACTTGCTTGAGCACATTTTCAATTCCCTCAAGGAACAAACTAGGGTCTTGAAAGTTCTGAACTCTTAGTCTTTTTAGTACAAGCATCCTCTCCATTATAGGCTTGGAAAGGTAATGCTTCTCTTCCTCTCAATTTAGGGTTTAACATTTGGGAAGATCCTTTGGAGGTGGTAAAAGTGACTCATTAGGTCCTTTTCCATTGTCTACTAAGAATGCCATCTTCAACCCCCAGGTTGTGTGCACTTCTAAATGGCAATGCAGGAACCAAACTCCTACAAACAACAATAAACCAAAGCTTTAATTGAATTTAATTTGTAATGTAAGGATAAGATTGTATATTAGTAAAACCTTCCAAATTTCATTTATCAGCAAGATTTTTTCTGGGTTGTTATTATAAATTCGTAACATAGTTTTAAACGAATATAAATGATTACATGAAAGATAGCGATTGTGAGTTTTTTTTTACCTGGATTATCGGCTTGAAACCTTATGGCGATCCATCCACCGGAGGGTACTCCAATTGTGTTCCTCTCAACAGGATCTTTAAGATTGAAATTGTTCGGATCTGTCTTGGAATTATAGTTCCCAATTCCTCTACCAACAACGAAGAAGTTGAATCCATGCAAATGAATTGGATGGTTCTCAGGAGTAATGATCCCAGTATCTTGCAACACTACTTGAACAGTGGCGTTATATGGCAACCTGTAAACTTTAGTTCCATTCGTGGTCTGCAAATTTGCAGGTCCAGGTCCTGAGTAATTGAAAGTTTGCGGTGGATTTCCAGGAAAATCAGTGGTGAAGACCCCTTTAATGTTGAAGAAATGTGCTTGAAGGAGTGAAATTTTTGGCATGACGAACGTGACATTGTTAATACTTGCAACGACCCTGCTTCCGTTACCAGCTTTGCATGTCGGACAAGGGTTGACTCCTAGCCCAACCGTGAAGAACAGGCTGTGATCAATCGTTAATGGGACGTTGGCAGGGTACTTCTTGGAGTTCAAGCTACGTAGAGAGTTGACGAACTTGTTTGCAACTGCTGTGGCGTTTTTTGGAGGTGGAATGGTGATGGTTGTTGGGGTTGTAGAGAGTGTGCCGGAGTAGTGCAACGTGGCGGTGGCTGTCAAGTTGTCTACGGCGACCGGAGCATCCATGAATGGTGAGGCAGCAACCAAGTACTTCCCAGTGTTTTGATCAGCATTGACAAGTACATTTGTTGTCTGTCCTGGAGCTATCAGGACCGTGTCTGTTTTGAATGGCTTCACGTACGTGGCGTCAACTTCCACCACCGTAAGTTGGTGGCCGGCGATCTTGAAGAAGAGCTCCTCATTGAGTGCAGCATTGATCAAACGTAGCATATACGTCTTGCCTCCTTGAACAGGTAATGTGAAGCCACCTGCAAAACAAGATCAAACTGTTCTTACACTAATCTATACCATTAAACATTCCATTCCATCTCTTATAGTAATCTTAATCACCCTGTGAAGAACAATTTGCGACAGTTCCAGAATGTCCATTGATTGTGTGAGCATCAGATACATTTGGTGCTACGCCAGATTTCATGGCTTGATTGATCACAGCCTCAGTGTCCGATTTCCACCATTCACCTGCATGTGCATGTCACAGTTCATGGTTCTGAAGTCCCACAATTTGGTTGGCCAGAAGTTAATTTCAAGAACTATCTTAGCTCACCTAACACAACCACCACTTCCTTGTGTGGAGTAGGGAAGGGATAGGGGACACCACGCTTAGGTAGGATAACTATGGCACCGTGCACGGTGGATCTGAGCCAGAGAATGTGTGCATGCCAAAGAAGTGTACCTCTCTGGCCTGTGATTGTGAAGTTGTACACATAGTTCTGACCTGGTTGAATGGGGCATTGTGTAATGAATGCTGGTCCATCAGCCCAACCTGTCCTGATTTGTCTTATACCATGCCTGAACAAACAACAAGAACAAGTTACATCAGGATTTTTCGACTTGGAACTTCCTGAAATTGGGGAAGAGCTGCTTGTTTTCTGGAACATACCAGTGGATAGAGACGTTGTACTTGACATGATTGACAACTCTTACAAGAACTGTATCTTCTTCTCTGGCATAAAGAGTGGGTCCTGGGAACTGACCATTGACTGTAACGATTGGCTTGCTTGAACATAGTCTGGTAGTGTTCTTCATCACCACCTGTGTAAGTTATAATCATCAGAACTTGCAAAATGGTGAGTGTTTGTTCAGTTGTTGCAACTAATTTGCCACTACAGCTACTCTACCTACAAGTAAAATCAAACTGGATACTATTTCGTACCCTGAATTTTATCATTTAAGTCCTCATTTTGTAAGAATTATGACTTAATTATTATTTTTATCACATTTTTTATTATATATATATATATACTAGAAGGAGACTATAGAATCATGCAAGCAACAAATTCAAGAAACCCCAACCCATGAAGCATTTTGGATCTAACAATCCATGAAATGCATTATAAGGCATGACTTGTACATATTTAGCACTTACATTAAAGGTGTAATGCCTAATCCTGCACTGAACCAAAGCAGGGCAAAAGCAGGCCAGCAGGAGGATAACAAGACAAAACCTGAAGCAACCCATTGACTTGACTCACTTCACTTCCAACTCTTGTCAGGATTTTCTATATTCTTTCAGGTGTCAGATTGACTTGCCCCTCAAACCTTATAAAGGAATTCCATGATACAAGACAAATCTGTTTTAGCTGAGTTAGGTGAGTGAGTGAAGAACCTTGGAAGACAAGGTTTTGGGGAAGCCTAATCTCTACTTCCATTTCTTACATGTTACATAAAGTGTTCACCATTTCAAGAGATATTAATATTTTGGGCAACAAAAATACAAAATTATGGGAATATTCTTCAAACCCTGAAGAAGATTTGGTAAAAGGCACCTGATTAAAATCTTAATCAAGTCAAATCTTGGTTCTTCTTGTCCATGCTTAACAAAAGATTAGGACATTACCAAGGTACATCATGATTATGACTAGGGCATTTTCTCATAATGGGTCATGCTCTATAGTTCCAATTATTGTTATAATATGTATTTTATTCTTATTTGATTATCCAAAAAATTGGTCAATTAAAAGGAAAAATGTTTGATTTAATCCTTTAATTTTTATTAAATAAATCTTAAATTTATAAAATTGGTCAATCAAAAAGAAAATTTTTTACTTTTTATTAAATAACTCGCTAATTTTTAATAAAAAAAAGATTAAATTGGGAAGTGAACTTGGACTTTGGCCAACCAGCTTGCTAAAACTCATACATCAATAGCCTATCTAACTAGCATGCATTTCTAGAAGATTTAATTTAATTTAATCTAGAAAATGACTTGATTTTGCAGTAAATATTATAGAAAGTATGATCCAACTGGAGATTAAGATTGGAAGGTAAGTGGGTTTGTGGTGGACAAATGCAAAGGATGCTTAGACCTAAAGATCAGAATTAATATAGTTGAGAAATGGCTTTCATGTATAACCCAACAGCCACATCATAGCTCATTTGAAAGCAAAGAATAAACCCAACGGTGGGTCAGTAACAACTCTTCCAACCCTATTTTTACCATTTTGTATATTTCAATTTAGGTTTTATCAACCTGTGTTAAAACCCTTTTGGAATAACCTGAATATCATAACGGAATTTTTATCTTTTCTGTTCGTAATTTCTGTCCCAAAACGACTTTTTTTTTTGTAGTGATTGATAGATTTATACTCTTCAAAATTAAAACGAGTTGTCGGATTCATATGCTTCAAAATTGAAAATCTTTATCATCACAAATAGAATTTTCATACTCTTTTCATCTTTTGTTTCATGCAAGTAAGAGGGGTGTATTTATTATGGTTTAAGTGTCATGTCTAATGAGAATTTGGTTAGATGTCAAGTGTCCTTGTAATTTTAAATGCATGTAGTGGCCTAGTGGGTGATTAGCTATAAACAAGAACAGAAAGAGTTAGATTTCTTCTTGTGAATGACATCATCAAGTCTCCATTTTGACTTCATTAAGCTTATGTGATAAAGGGTACGTTTGGATCTGTGGTACGATGGGAATAAGTACTTATCCACTACAGTTTTCAAACGCAGTCACATGTTTATATCTACGGTGAACAAACAGAGGTTGGAGAAAAATACGGTGCTACCGTATAAATCAATAAGCAGAAAGAGGGTTACGGTAGGAAACTGCTTCTGTAGTAAAAATTTTACTTTCCATTAATAACCTTCACTACAAGTATTATTTTCCATTATACCCTTAATTAATATGACTAATAATATTTTTTATGAAACATTTTATCTACTAAATTTATTTTACTTATATTTTCTTATTTTAAGTTGATATTTTATTATTTATAATTTTAAATTTATATGATTAATAATATATTTTTAAATTATTATACAATAATTAATAATTTATTAAATCAATGAAATTTTTAGTCATTTTATCTCTTTTCAGCAACCACAACTGTACTTGCCAAACACCTATTTTTACGTTTCAGTAGTTACCAAAACAACAATCCCAAACACATAAGTACTTTTTGAGAATAATTACTTATCATTTCAACAGGTTCATTTCAGAAGGTTATTAACCGCTATTGTTCTCCCAAACCAAGCTAAAATAAACGAGCTCTGGTTTGAGGCTATACTTATGAATACTAAATTTAAAAAATTATAAAAATATGTATTTATGTATCTTAATTTGTAGTAAAATAAAATGAAATTATAATTATTATCTCTAAAAAAATTCATTAATTGAGATTTTAACATTAAATTTTATATATTTATAAGAATAATTTAATATACCATTTTATTAAAAAATAACTCAATATAGGTTAAGGCTGCGTACTATCGAACCTCCTCATACCCTGAGATTCAATGGGATTTTAAATAGGTGTTGATGATGATGATGATAATTGAAAATAAAAAATTTTGAAATAAAAATAAAAACAGGTTCAAATGTTCCCAAATTTTATAAAACTAAAAAAAATTGAATATGATAATAAAATTCATTATATATTTTATAAGTCTTAATATGTAGTAGCAGTAGTAGTAATAATAATAAAAATAAAATAAAAGGATATTCAATGTATTTTTTTAATATAGATCAGTTGCTATGTAGTGATAAGTGAATTATATTATTTAAAAATTTTAAAATATGAATAAAGTTTAAATTATTTCACTCCCTCGTCATCAAAATGAAAAAATAAATTAAATGTACATTATTAAAAAGCAATTGGGCCTTGCTTGTTTCTAGTCTGTTGTATAGAAAATCATGATACCTTTAATTTGAGAGATTAGGCCCAATGGACCCATCCATCTTGGATTGATTAGTACTATGAATAGGTTTTGTATTTTGATCCAAACTCTTCTCTTGGATTGATTAGTACTAAGATCATTATTGAAATTTTAATAACAAATTTTATTGAAAAATTATATAAAAATCTCTTTTTTACTATTTATAATACTATGTATTGTTCTTTATAATAAGATTAATAAATTGTTATTATGATATTTAGCAATGATTAAAAACTCAACTAGTTCAATTATAAAAACCTTTAATCATCTAATTTTTTTGTTCGGTTTTTAACTTTCTGGTTCGATTTACTTTGATAACTCTTATTAGTAAAAAACGATCAATTTATTAATCAATCGGTCAATTTTATCAATTAATAAGTTCTTATAAATCAAAATAAATATATTAATTTTTATTTAATAATTTATTTTTTAATTAAACTTTAAATTAGGGATGTCAATAAGTTGGACCGCTCTTGGCCCAACCTCTCACTGGATGGCCCATGGCCCGTCCGATCGGGCCAAATTGTTTTGGCTCGTGACCAGCCCTTGGCCTGGTCAACCCACGCCGGGTTGGGCAAGCCGAGCCAAAATTGACAATTGGTTCAACTTGTTTAACCATAAAAACTTTGAATTGTCCAATTTTTTGGTCTGGTTTCCAATTTTTTGTTTCAATTTACTTTAATAACTCCTATTACTAAAAAACAATCAATTTATTAATCAATCGATCAATTTTATTAATTAATAAATTCTTATAAACTAAAATAAATATATTAATTTTTATTTAACAATAGCTTTTTTAATTAAACTTTAAAATTGGGATATCAATAGGCTGAGTCACTCCTAGCCCGACCCAGTCATACCCCTCATTGGATAGCTCACGGTCTGACCTAATCAGGCTAAACTATTTTGGACCAGATAGGACCGAGTAGGCTGAGCCAAAATTACCAAGCCTACTTCAAATTCTTCAATAGGGTGACTTAAACCCCTATTATTTTTAATTCCTCCCATGTCTCTTCTACCAAAATATTCTTAAACCCCAAATCAAGTAAACTCATAAAACAAATTATCAAACACCAACTTATTCTCTTTGGCTAATTTCACATTCCCTTGGGACTCGAGCCTCTTTTCTCTTTTCTCTTTACCTCTTTTCTTTCTTTTTTATCTCCTCCATCAAAGATACCATATTGGCATGTTTCTTTTTTGACTTTAGAGGACATTTTTGGTTGAGCATGGACCTCCTTTTCATCTATCCAGAGATGAAAAAACAAAAACAAAAAAAAGAAGAAGAAAAAGCATAAGAACATGATCTCTAAAAGATCCATTACATTGAAAATGTTGATTGGTTAGGCTCTTTTTTATATATTGAAACCCTTCCATTTCATGTGTAATCATCATTGCTTAGATGGGTTTCTCTCTTTTTTCCTTTTTGTTTGATGGGATTTGAGCTTGTTACTAAGTTTTAACAAGCACTTCTTGGTGATGCCTCTTAGTCAACACTATTGGCTAGACACGGTTTTGCTTGGGAGAGATTAACGGTGCTTTCTTTGCATGTTCTTTGTTTTTTTTTGGTATCTTTCACATTGGTAGAGATGAGAGACATTTTGAAGTATAAATTTACAAGTTGTTTGACTTGGGAAGGAAGAGGGAGTTAGGAAGAAGTTAGAGCATTTTTATTATCAATTTGTACTATAATATTATTGCAATATTATGAGAAATAATATTTATTTCATTATCAACAAAAATGTAAAATTAATAAGAAAAAAGGTTTAATTTTTTAAAAAATTAAATATAAATTTTAAATAATTTTAAGGTAAAAATTTTATTCATATAATATGAACGTTATATGTAGAATAATTTTAAAATGTAAACTCAACTTAAAATAGGGATGACAATGGGCTGATCCGTCGAGTTTTTTAAAATAATTTTTAAAAAATTAAAATATAGAATATTTTATTTTTTTAATTAGATCATGGTCTGGGCAAGCTTAACTGAAACTCAACTCTTTTAAGTAAAACGATGTTATTTTACTTAGAATAATTGGACTTCGAGTTTATGCAGAAACTAAATTTAGACCCATAAATCAAAAATTGTCATCTCTAACTCAAAATAATAATTTAAGACAATTATAATAACTTATGAAACTCACTTGTTCGATTTGAATTTATTGGATCATCATGTAAGTAATATTTGATTTATTTATATATGTTCGTTACTTTTTAACCAAAATCTAATAAAATTATTTTTAAAGACAATTTAAAATTAAAAATTCAAAAATATTTAAAATTAATTTTTTAATTTTTTACCATAATATTAAATAAATTTATAATTCAATTATTAAAAATAGACACAAAATCTAATATTATTAAACTACTATTAATACTATTTTTGAAAAGCTAAAATACAAAAACATATTTATAGTTAAGATGAAAATAAGACCTTTGGTCTTCTTCAAAAGAGTACATTTTTGGAGTGGGGGTAAAAAAGATTGCTTCTTTATCAATGCTAATGCTTGGTAGGAACTTATCAGGAAGGGCTCTCTGTTTTAAAAGTTGTTCCTAATCTAGAATTCCTGGTTTGAGTTTACAAGATTGATTCTTTAATATAAACAGAGCTGATTACTTTATCTTGTTCCATTACCTATTACAATGGCTGATTAAGACAACCATTAACATTGATTAACTGGTTTACAAAGTAATGGTAGATAGTGCAGTGCAGTGCAGTTCTGTCCTGTCCCCGTCATTTTGGGACCAATAAAAAGCAGAAGGAGCATGAGGCCACATCATAAGTCATGACCTGTTTTTGTCGCAAAGACTGTTGTAATATGCCAAGATTTTGAACTTAAACTTTCACCAATTTTATGTTTTATGTGGGACAAGCATGAAACAGGGAAGAACAACCTAATTGAATCAAAAAAATGCAAGAACATCTGTAGCATTATTCTCTTGTTCTGGTAAGAAACAAGACAGGACAAAGAGAAAATAGAACAGAACAGAACAGAACAGAACAAAGAAGACAAAAACAGGGCAGGGAAAATAACATTGAACTTTTGTTGTTATTTGGATACCTGAGAAGAAGAAGAAGAAGAAGAAGAAATAGCAACTCATATGAAAGGGAACAAAATTAGAGTGTTTACTTTTTAAATCCAACCCAACCAATAACATTAGGAATGTGTGCTCTTACACAGGCAAATTAACAACATCAAAACAAAGAAACATCTTAATGGGACAAGCCAAATTCTTAGTACAACCTTAACACACTCCTTGCAATGGAATGTGCATGATTGGACTTACTCTTTCCCCATGTTGTTCTTCGACTGTTCCTCAGTGGTGTCAAGTAGAACCTTAACAGTCCATTCTCGAGGTTGTTTGGTGAATACCTTGCACTCCTGTTCCTCTCCAACACAAACTCTTCCCTTTTCTTTCTTCCAATTGCATGCCCATTTGTCTCCACATTGCTCTTCCTTCCACTACCAAATGTTGTTGGTGCAGCTCCAAAATGTTGGGAATTTCTCCAACTTACACTGCTGTTGCTTCTCAAAACCTTTGGATTAAAACCCCCTCTCATGGCTTCTCCATTATGTTCACTTCTCAGCTCTTGCCACGACTCGGAAAATGATCTCGCTCCACCACGGCTATACCGATCTTCGTCTTCATCTTTGGCAACATTTCGTCGATGAATCAACCCCCAGATGTTGAATGCTTTACTCCATCTACTCGACTTCTTGGTCTCCTTCCTATCACCATTGGCAACTACAGATGCAGAGTCTCTAAACCCCATGTCAAAACTCTCCGAGCAATCGTCCCTCAGATTCAGAGAGTTTGAGTTCAAATCCCTCGAATCCTTATCAGGAACAACCAACTTCTGTCCATGGAAGTAATCGACAGTTGCAGGAGTAACTTTAGCATTTGAAACAGACTTCAATTCATCAATTTCTGCCACCACAGCAGCTGCCGTCTTCCTGATTGAATTGGACCTATCAAGACTCTTTCTTCTCCTGGAAGATGAATCTAAATAGTAGTCCCTAGTCTGAGCAGATCCTCCGGGAACAGTCTCATCCTCATTGATCTTATTCATTAGTGTTGCCATTGAAGATGGGGGTGGTTCTTCAACTGGGATTTGAGTATCAGACCTCGTAACTACATTAACAGGAGCATCTTCCACCACAGAAAGCATAGTAGGCATTCTAGGAAATGTTCTTCCAATCAAATAACCATCCCAAGAAGCTCTAGGCTCATCAAACGAGTACCTTGGATCGTCAAACGAAATCCTCCCAGCATCAAGCGAGAATCTCGGATCGGTGTCGCAAGATCTCCTGCCAAACCCATAATCAGCAATCTCCGACTGAGTCTCTCTAAACTGCCGACCAATCGGCTTCTCCACCGGCAATGTCGCCGACCCCGGTCCACCATTCCTCCTCTTCTTTAGCTTCTGTTTTTGCCTCCATTGTTGCAACTTCTTGCTAAAAACAGAAGCAGCAGACCAGAAACTCCCGGCAATCTCCTTAAAGTCTCTTCTCTTTGTTTGAGAATCAAGATCTATATGGTCCTTCATGGGCTTGAGCTCTTCTTCTCTCACTTGCTCTGGCTCTATCACAATGTGTCCTTCTTCTTCCGCCTCCTCTTCTTCCTCCTCCTCTTCTTCTTCTTCCTCTATAATCTCTTGAATTGGGTTTGCATTAGCATTTGAGTTTCTCGCGGTTTCGTCTAAAACCCTCACAGCATCAACATTCTCAACACCATTTTCGTCACTTTCAGTCTCGCTTTCGATTTCTTTGTCAAAAACCGGACCACGAACACTAGAAGTAGATTTTCTGGGCTCAACTTCAACCTCAGGACCACCACCAACCTTACAAGATTGCTCCTTTTTGGACGGGTTTCGCTCGTCGTCCTGATTAAAGAGAGACCAAAGAGTGTTACGAACCCTGACGTCACAAGACCTTCTCTGCGGCTCAAAAACCCCAGAAAAGCACTCGTTTTTAGATGCAGAAAACGACTTGGTGCGACGTAGCACCGGGAAAAAACCACCAGAGGAGGAGTTTTTGACGTTGGCTTTAATGTCAGCAGTGGTGGGCACGAGTGGAGGTTTCCGGGAGGAGGAAGCAGCGTTGACAGACGAGTGGTCGAGGACGGCGAGGCGCTCGCAGAGGCATTCGGGGCAGAAGCCGGTGAAGCTCTGGTCGGGGTGGCGTTCGCACGAGGTTGAGGGTCGATGGGGCTGCGGTGGCTGCGGTGGCTGAAGCTGTTGTGGTCCGGTGGCGGGATTCATTACCGGCGGTAAAATGTAATGAGCTCTCTGCTCATATTACTCTGTTTTTCTTAGTAATTTGCAGAGACAGAGGAAGAGAGAGAGGGTGTCTCTCTGTCTGTGGATGTGTGTGATTGTTAGACTGAACGATAGAGTCCGTTTAGAGAGAGCTTGTGTATGAAACGAACTGTTTGGTTCCAACGGACAGCGAGAAAGTGCGAGAAAGCGAAGGAAAAAAAATGATGGAACCAACGGGAAAATTAAAGGAAAGGAAAAGAAAAAGGAAAAGGAAATCTTTTGCTTTTTCTTTTTTCTTTTATTGGGACACTCGCCTGTGAAATCACATTTTTGTCCCCATTGATATGTTATTCTCTCTCTTTCTTACTCTATTTCAACTATATTCTATTAAATTTATATAAATATGTAGATAAATTTTAATAAAATATGATAAGAATGTTATAATCGAAATAGAAGATCTGATCTCGTTTATTAATTGTATTTATGGTTTCAAACTTCATTATGATTAAGTTTTAGTGGCTTTATCATGTTTTGATATAAGATTTTTTGATAAATTATTTTTAAAATTTTTAGTCAATTTATAATATGAACATAATATATAAATTAAATATTTAATTTATTACAAATATGATTTACTAATAATATTACTAATTATAATCAAACATTTATTTATTGCAATTTTATTGTTAAATGAATAATTTTTAAAAATTTTGGTAATAATTAATTTTATTATAATATAATTAAATCTTAATATGATTGTCATCAAAATTCTTGTATTATTTGTATACTTTAAACACTACTACAATAACAATAACAACTCGATAATACATGAGATTTGGGACTGTCTATATTAATACATAATCTTACTCTTAATTAATAAAGATACTATTTTTGATAGACCCATATTAAAAACTAATAAACTAAATACATATTTAAAATGCTAAAATTAATCAATATTTTCAACAATAGCATTTTGGAATTTTCAATTATTCATTGTTAGTCATTTAATTTTGATTTAATTTTCGCGCATATTTTCATTAAACAATTTCATTTCTTAAACAAAGTGTAATAATATGAATTTAGAGATGTCTAAGCATCAATCTTTGTGGGATTGATATCCGCTTTCTAACTATAAGTCAAGACCTATATACTTGCGATTTTTAAGCATAAAACGAGTAGGTTGTTTTGCAAAATTCAATCAACAATAGTAGGACCCTTACCGAAGTGGCGAAGTTACCCAGCAACGATGCCAATGGGTTGTTTTATCCATCAAAGATATCTAGTAACCATGCTAACGATTGTTTATTAAGCTGCTTGGTTGGGATGTCAATATAGCCTTTCGACACGATGTGTGTTGATCCAGTTACTCAATTACACTACATTCTCAATTAACTATTAGCTTTATTCATGATTCGAAGGCTGGCAGGACACAACTAAACTTAACAGTGCAACCAATTAAAATACTATTTATTAAAATAAACAAGGTCATTTTTAATTTAATTTAGAATTATTATTAGTCATTTGAAAATAGCCTATCTACTAGTCAAAGATAAAAACTGACCCTCCTCAGATCCCGTGTTTAAGTACATTGAACCTCCTTCGATCCCGTATTTAATATAATTTTTACTAATTTATTGCTATCGTTGCTAAAATAAACAAGGTCCCAAATTATGTAATTTGCCACTATATCATAAATTATGGTTATTTTTCCCTGCTCTTTTATATATATATTTTTCTTTTATGGCTTTATATTTTCAAAGATTCCTTTCCCAAAGAAAAGCAAAAGTAAATCATGCCATCGCTTGAGGGGATTGGAGTGTGTTTTTTTTAATTTTTTTTTATCTTTTCTCCTTTATCTTTTTTTTTTATTTTAGGGTCTCTTTTTGTTTTTTCAAGATCTCCTTTTGCATGCTTCTAAGTTTTGTTTTGTAGGGTAGATTTCCCTCACTTGGAATTGTCTACTTCTTCTTCTTCTTCTTATGCCAATCAATGTCTCTCAAATGGGTAAACACAACAGTGAACACTCCCTGTCATTGTCATAAGTTGACGGTGACCTTAACTTGGCTACTTCAAAAACAAAAAGCTTCTTGCTTTTTACAAGTTTTTTTTTCCCTTTTTTACTCCTTTTTTTTAACCAAGTAAAAGTCTTTTATGGTTTTACTTTTACCCAAGTGAAAATTAGGACATGGGTTGTAAAAAAAAAAATAATTTTCTTGTATTTTTTATTGAACGATTCTTATATTTCAATTTTACTAAAAAATTATAGTATTAAAAATAATTTACTCTGAAATTTTATTAAATTTTTTCTAATACGATTCAATGTAACAACTTAGTAAAAATTTTGTTGATGCGTGAGATATGAGAAGATCTGAAAATACACAACCTTTTTTTAACCCTTAACTAATAGAGAGATTATTTCTAAAAAATCATATATTTAATAATAAGTTGTATAACAATATATGTTAAAACGCTTTGACAAAAAACATATAAATGCCTTTTTTGTTTAGTGAATTATAACACAAAATTTAAATAATTGAAAGCACAATTAACATAACACGTCCCCTAGGGGTGGTTGAGTTGGTGGAGTGAGGGACATAAGATCAAAGAGTCCTGTGTTCGAATCTCCAATTTACAGTCTCTAGATCGAGTTTGTCGTACAGGACTTGCCTAATGTGGAGTACCTGATTAGCGTAATTTGCAGGCTATTGCATCAATTCGGAGATTTACCTAGTGTGAATCTAAATGATAGCGACTGCGAGTTCCTCCATTAAAAAAAAACACACATTTTCATTTTTTTAAAAGTCATTACGAGTCACTTAAATTGAATTTACAAAAAAATCTAAAAAATATAAATTTGAGGTTTCATGCAATTGAGATTTTAAAAAAGAAAAAACACAATCACCTAAAGAATCTTTCTCTTTTAGAATGGAGGAACTCACAATCGCTATCCTTTCGATGTGCACTGGGTAAGTCTCTAGATTGACGCAATAGTCTGCAAATCAGACCAATTAGATACTCTGCACCAGACAAGCCTTATACGACAAGTTCGATCAAGAGAGTGTAAGTAGATGATTCAAACATATAATTTTTTGATCTCATGCCCTCACTCTATCAACTCGAATACCCTTAATAAGTACCTAAAGAATCATCTCTTGGCTTGTGGTAAGAGGGAATTTTGGCTTTAGGTTTTGCACGGCATGCTCTTTTATATATGGCAATAAAGGTTAGATGACTCATGACTGAAATTGTGTGGAAACTTGGGAACGTACAAAGCATAAAAGAGAAACACATAAGTGAGGTTTGAACGACAACAATAGTGTTTGAAAGCTTTAGGCTCGTGAAACCAAACCATTTCTTCAAAAGGGAAACTTTTGCCTCCTTTTGAAACTACAATTCATGTACTATGGACACATTCATCTCCATTTACTAGTTGTAGATGATAGGGATAAGAGATGACAATTGGCTCGAGCCTCGTTTGATAATAATGTTATTGTCACACGTGTCTCGTCCAAGGTATAAGAAGCATGATGACTTAACGTCACCTTCATATCATCAGTAATCTACTTAAGGTTCTAAACTCAACGGTAGTAACTAAACATGAGGGTTGTGCTCATTGCGGGACTTAACGCAACACCTTACGGCACGAACTAATGAAAACCATACATCACCTATGTCCACGTTCCCCAAGGCATCCCTCTCTTTCAAGAGGATTCATGGCATGTCACTCGAGCTTAATTTTTTCCAAAAATTGAGCCTCGACCTACCCAGACTTGGCCCGACTCAAAGCCCAATAACTATTATAAAAATTGAAGTTATTTTTTATTTTAAAATTAAATAAAAATTAAGTCAAGCCATGTCGAGTTGAGCTCGGGCTTGGGCTGAATTGCCTCAGACCCAATTAGGTTCTAGCTCTGACTAGGCCTAACTTGATATGTATAATTTATAACTTGAATCTGGTTTAGGGGAGATTAGATCAATATCAAAAAAATATCATTTTAATTTATAAAATAAAAAATTCAATAATACGATGTTATGTTAGTTAAATATAATCTATCATCCTAGTCTTTACAGACAACAATAACATCACTTAGTATAAATTCGCTAGACGCAGGATCTGGGAAGGTCCGAAAGTATCATCTTAGTCTTTAAATACGCTTACTGTCCCTTTATAAAGTTTCATTTCCTTGTAATAAAATAAAATTTGATGCCTTGGGGATTACATTTTAACAATGATTTAAAAAATTTTCCTAAATTACACAAAAAAAATTAATTGGTAAAATATTAAAATTCAATATAAAATTTTATTTATCAAAATATTGATATTTAAAATTGATGTTTAAGACCATACTTTCGAAATATGCAATGCTTCAAGAAAATTTTACTATTAAAAAAATGATTATAATCATATGATCAAATATTTCATAGAAATATAAAAAATTGTATTTTAAAAATTTAATCAATTTTATAATATTAGTTAAAATAAAAAATAAATGCTAATATAACTTTTTTTTACAGATATGTGTATTTATCATGTAAATTGAAAATGTGAATGTCGGATTAAATGTGAAAAATTAATAAATAAAATATTTTTCAAAATTAAAAATTTAAGATTATAAAATTGTTAATGCTTAACATCAATTAAATGGAAAGCATTAACCAAATTCTCTTAAACTATAATAAACACAACGTACTCCGTGCACAAGGCTTTCCGTCTTGTGAAAGTTAGAGGAGGGTCATCAATATACGTGATCTTCTCGTTACATTTTTTTTAATAAAGAGATTGATTTTGTGACTTGAATCTGTTTTATAAATTATCTCTTGACTGTATTTACAAGATCTAGAAATTTTTTACATTTAATTCATAGTTTTATCTTTAAAAATTTGTAAAATCATTATTTAGAACTAATTTTTGTTATTAAAAATTAGTTATTTTTATAAAATAATCGATTTTATAAAATAAAATAAAACAGTTCATTTTTATTTAGCTGTTTTTTAAATTAAATTTTAACTTATTAAATGGATAAGAATAATTTTCTTTTCTAATTATATTATATATTTTTTAATCTTATTTATATATTAGTTTTATAATAGTTAATGCCAATTTAATTTTAAAATATTAAGCTTTTTTTATTTTTAACCTTTGAATTTTTTATTTAAGTTTTCAAGCATTGGCTACAGGTACGAGGATGCATTAAGAATAGACTAAAGAGCAGTAAAGAAGAAGCTGTGACTGTGATGATGAGGTCCGCCGGTGAGTCACGAGATAAAACCCGGCGTCTTTAGTTTAGTGGCTGTGTTCGGTACAGATACTTACTCCACTGCCCACAACTTGCCGTTGACTCATAACTCCACGTGTACAAAGCAGGTCCCATCTCACCGCCACCCTTGACCCTCCACCACCACCAGCAGCCACCACAGCTCTGCTTTTTCAGTTGGGTATCACGAGGTCCCATAAATGATCATTTCTTCTCCTGCACTCTTTGAAGACTACGAACTCATAAGCATATGAACTCGCACGTGTGAACACTTGTGTGTGTGTGTTTGTGTTGAAGACAGAAAGAGAGAGTATATTTGCATGGGAATGGTATGAGCGATGAGTCATAAAGTGTTCCTCTGTCCTCTACGCACTTATATTAAAACATTAATGGAATAAAACTCCATATGGTTAGCGTTAGTGGTTTGTTACTTTCATCTTTTAATTCGAGGTTTTGAGTTTGAGTCATAAAAATGAAGAAATTTATTTGACCAATATTTTGCTCCTTACGGGTTGACTCGATGCAAGTGGGAATTAGTCTGAGTATGGATGACTTAAAAATGTCTTTTTATAATGGAGACCCTCTTAGAACATCTCGAATAAAAACATTAATTAAATAAAACTACAAAAATGAAATTATTTTAAAAATTTAAATTATAGATTGAAATTTAGGTTTAGTTACTAGAAATTCCGCTGAGGCGTAGAATCTGAGGAAGTTTAGTAGTACGTAATTTTACCACTAACTGTACTAATATTCTGGTTTCAATAACAAACTTAATCAGATGATTCTGAATTATAACTAAATAAGTACGTACTAATTTTGGAAACTGTCTCTCTACTAATTAGGAGTAAATTTGCATACTACTGAACTCCCGCAAACTCAATGTATCAACAGAGTATTGTTATTATTATCGTATAATTAAATGAGTATTAATTATTTCCTTTATTGCAAAAAGATGTTTTAAAATTTTAATTAAACATATTGTCTTTTTTGCATATTTTCTCTTAGATTAATTACTTTTTATATAGCTTAATCTTATAAAAATATTAATTAGCTAGTGGATAAGACAATAAGAACTTAGTAAGGTGATGATCAATGCTCATCAAATCCTCTGTTCCAGTTGCTCTGTTCCAACCGTGTTTTATTAAATCTCATCCATATATTTATGTAGAGTCTATATAAATATGTGGATAAGATTTAATAAAACATGATAGGAATACCATAATCAGAACAGAGATCCAGTCCCAGATTAATAGCTGAATTGGAGTAGATTCATATATTTAATATGATTTTACAAGATTTAAGGAATGGATTATATGAAGATTTTGTGCTCTGTAATTTGTGGTAGTCTATATGTTGTAGGGCTTGTCTTTCTAGGGTTTAGATAAGTCTTCATATCCAAAGTGGATATGCAAAAGTGGCATGAGTGGGGAGACAAAGATTTCAGACATATATATATATTCTCTTCTCTTCCAAGTGCTCTGTGTCCCCCATTCCAATGTTCTCTTTATATATTTAATATATATCAATATTTTAAAAACTAAATCAGAATTTAAGTCGATAAAATAAAAATTTAAAGTTTAAATACAATTTAATTAAAAAAGAAATAATTTAATAAAATATAATTAATTTACTTTAATGTATATGAGCTTATTAAGTTATGAATATTGATCGATTAATCAATTAATTAACTGATCGATTTTTAACTACAAAACTTATTATAATAACTTGAACTAAAAAATTGAAAACTGAATTGAAATCTGTAAAAATCATATCATTCATGCTCGTATACTTGAGTTTAAGTAATAAGTTGTAAATTAAAATTAGATCTTGTGTAGTTTATTTTTTTTAAATTTTCATATAAGTTTTAATTAAAAAAATCCTCCTCCTATATTTAGGTTTAAAATAATAACTAAAATATGTGTGACATAAATATTGCACGCAAACAATTAAATGTTGCCCATATAACGCTCTAATACAACTCTTAAATCAAATAAAATTAATTAAAATTGAATTAAGCTAATAATTTATTATAATTTTTTAAAGGGTTAATTATCCAAAAAAAACTTAAACTTTCTTCAATTTTTAATTATAATCTAAACTTTAAAAAGTAGCAATAAAATGTCCAAATTTTCAATTTTTGCCCAAACTTTAAAAATTGGCAATAAAATTATCAAAATTTTAATTTTCAATTAGAACTTGACGTTATCTGTTGTTCTCCCAATGCTCTTAGCTATCTATTTTTTGTTTGTTCTTCTGACGTCTCAAACTACTCTCCACATTACAGCGTACTACACCAGTAAGCTCTTCATTTTTTGTTCGTTCTCCTGATGCCCTCAGCATAAGGGCATCGGATTTGTATAATTTGAAAATCAAAGGGTGAGGACGTCGAAAGAACAAGCTAAAAATGAAGGAAAAATTTGAAATCAAAGCGTAAGGTGGTCAGGGCTGCGTAATCTGATTTACGTCATTTTTAAACAACGACATTGTTTTAATTATATAATTAAACGACATCATTTCATTAATCTTCATTTGTTGTGTTAATGTTGGCTTAAGTGTATTAATAGTTAAGGTTTCTGAAATTTGTAACAATCTACGTTAGCAAATTTACCGAAAATACTAATGTCAAGTTATAATTGAAAAAAAAATGATAGTTTGAATATTATAATGCTATTTTGTGGAGTTCGAGCTAGAATTGAAAAATTGAAAGTTTGAGCATTTTATGCTACCTTTTAAAGTTTAGGTTATAATTGATAAATTGAAAAAAAAATTAGATTTTGTAATAATTAACACTTTTTTTAAAATTGTTTATTGAAGCCGAGCTTAACTATATCGAATATAATTGAAAAGTTTAAATCATCATATGCGTGACATTTGATTAATCCAAACATAATATTCGTATCATACGAATGTAAGAGAATGAACTTTTTTTAATTTTAAAAACTCTATTTCTTTATTTTAATTTTCACTGAATTGGGAATCTAAACATCCAATTACCAAGAGATAACCTTAATATGATCAGATCTTTGAGCTCAGGCCTAGACCCGAAACATTTCAGATTCCGAGATCCATTCATATCAGTATTCATTGCTAAATCAGAATGCTTTGGCTCGTGTACATGGGAATGCAGATCTAAGCTGATGAGTGGTCTCACAGCCGAAAGGGAAGCTTTTTTTTCCTGTCAGGTTATGTCTTCCTGGTGATGACAGGGAAAGGAGCAGATTAGTAGTGTTGAAGCGTGCAAAAAAAGAGATGAAGATCATGACACTTTTGGATCTATGGAGGCAATATTTTATGCTTTGTTTGCTGTTCTTTTGTGGGCAACTGAAGATTCTATAGTCAGAGTTATAGTTTTTGTCTGTCTGAAGCTTTTGTGCAGTGAGAATGAGCTATCGTTTCCATACCCTTTAAATTTCTTGTCATTTTCTCATTGAAAACAACCCTAATAAGCATTGTTAACAAGGAACACGAATATGTTACAATATCATCTTATTGCTGTTACGAAAGACGGCGAGCCTTGTGATCGAAAGGTCACGAGTTTAAGTCACAAAAACAATTTCTTTCGTAAAATATAAAAGAAAGGCTGCGTACGATTGATGACCTTCTTTGGAACCCTTGCAATGCGGGAAGCTTACGTAATTTTGTTCATTTTAAACCGATTACGATACTAATTCTCTTTCGGTCCCAAAAAAAGGAGGAAGAACATATAGTGGTGAGGTTAACATCAACAAATAAGTGGGAAGACAAACATGCGTATCCATAAGATTCCACAGATTTTGCATGAAATAATGATGTCTTATTATAATCAAAAACCATTATAGTCCATAATTACACAAAACTAAAGTTGGTCTCACCAGTTCCTCTTGAAGAACATTATCGAAAAGGAAAAATCAGCTGTGAGTAGAAAGCGGAAAAGGGTGAGAACTCATCATTACAAAAGAAAATATGAATGCAAAAGGACAAAACCTAATCGATAAGAGACCTTTACCCCACACACACACTGGTCATATTGTTGCTCAGGATTCAAAAACGATGCATCAAAATGATACTCCACTTTAAACAAAGCCACCATTTTGGACCCAGCATGCCTGTGCACAAGAACTTTGTTCACATTCTTGCGTCATTGGCTTGTGGTTTCTGATACTGCAGTACTGTTTCTGCGGTAGGTGTTGGACAATTTTGTCATTTTTCATTACGTTGGACAACTGTTAATGGTATTTTTTGGCTTTTCAATAATTTATCGGTTAAGTTATATAATTTGATCTAAGTTAAGAATAATAAAGTAATCCAATAAATGATCTAAATTAATAGGTCGAAGCTTAGGAGGAAAATGGATTCCGATTGGTGTAAACCAAACCCATATTAGACTTGTGATGAGAAAGCTCGATATAGAAACTATATATAAAGGTTAAAGTCTCATGCAGTTGCTCATATTATTTATAAGCATATGGATCCTTTGACTAGCAAAGAGCGCTTACGTATTGATAAAACTGTAGAAAGACGTTAACTGTGCGTTGGTAAACGTTTTCCGTGAAGGTCCCGAGAGATTGAAGCTCGTTTTGGCCACGAAAATTGTTTCAAAAGTCAAGATGAAACCGAAGTCAAGTATTCTGCATTTTTTTCATTTTTAACATTTTTATGAACGATCCGGGACACATAATAAGATCTACGCTATGTGTTACAGTAGGAAGTTCACACTTGTTTACTGGTATCATGTATCTAAGACAATATTAGTAACACTTTCAATCTTAACAAATTTAAGTTTAACCCTCAGCCTAATTTAATATCATATCACCATTAGACAATTTAGACATATTATACATTGACATAGTTTTAAATTTTGTTATAATATTAATTATTTTGATACCAATTATTGTAAAAAAATAATAATTAATAAAATAAAAATAAGGAAATAAAAATATAAAAATAAACATTATTTTATATTTTATACCATTTTTATACTTTATTTAATATGTAATAAATATTATTTTAATAATGCTAAAGTGTAAAGTAGTATCAACAACAACAACAACAACAACACCTAATATGAATTGGAGAGTTCAATGATACGCAGTCATACTCCTAATTAACGGAGAGGCTATTTTCGAATAAAGTAACAATAAAAATAAAATTTTATTTAGATTTTTTATGGATTTACCCTTTTACTTATCTGATAGCAAGTTGCATCGGTTGATGTAACTGAGCATGTTCCCTACTGCAGGTTCAATTTATCAGAATGAAACGGATGGCTCACTGCTATTAATTTCTTGTACCAAAATATCAGGTCAGATCATTCTTTTACGATCCTTTGGATCTTTTGAGGTTTCATTCATGGAGTCCTCAGAAACTAATAATACCTCACGAGTTTGCTCCTACACGTAGAGTCTTATGAGATGGCCATGATTAGTCTACAGGTAGAGTCTTCTGAGATGCTGCGCTGAAACCATTAGGCCTCACATGGAATATATAGATTGAATCGTGCAGATCCTTAAAAATTTGTCACCTACTGCAATTATTCTTCAACAGCTGATGAATCCCAAGAAAGTTGAGAGTGAAGGAATCCCAAGAAAAGGGAATTTGGAGTTTGGCATGTTACTAAAGCAAGACAAAAGAATATATACATACAAGAGCAAGAAACATTATTGCCAAGCACTCAAATGCCTTCATATATATTCATACATAAGATAAGAAACATTATTCCAGGCAGTACTCAAAAGCCTGTATTTTAGAACGGAGAAATTCGCAGTTATCATTTTTTGGATGCGTATTAGGTAAATCTCCGGATTAACGTAATCACCTGCAAATTATACTAATCGGGTACTTCGCACTAGGTAAGCCCTGTACGACAGGCTTGATAAAAAAAGCGTTAATAGGGATTTCTAATACTTGTAATATATTACTCTACTTGAATTTCTTGAATTTAATATAACTGAGAAATTAAATATAGTTTAATTTGGATGATTAAATCTAAAAATCTTTGCAAAATGATTAAATAAAAATAATGGTTTAATTTTTTCAATCATATAGTTATTCAAAGGGAAAATATAAAAATTATCATTAAAGCAACCTAAGAGAGATTTACTATATCCATAAGAATTATTTCTCCTATTTTTATGAATATCATTGATTCATTATGGTTCATTAATGAATATTATTCATGTAGAAAATAATAATAATATTAATAATGCTTATTATTATTTGTTTTTGTTTATTATAGTTGAGATGACACTACCTGTTAGAATTTTTAATATCGGTAAAGTGTAAAGTGTAGAACTCATTAACAAGAATTGAGCTTGGACTAACTATTGCCAAAATGACTGGAACTAGTCATTTGGATAGTTGACCGTTACCACTTATAAATCCTTTAAGATTTTCATATTTAGTCAATATATGATACTCTAATACTCCTCCTCAAGTGTAATTGAGACTTGACATCCAATTGTCACTTAAAATAAATGTAGCGGTAATCGGACCGAACAGCTAGGACTGGACATCTAGACAGACAACTAAGAAATTAATAATCCCGACCAAACATGATCTAATATCATATTAAAATTTTTTAATATGGGTAGAGTGTAGAGCCCGCTAATAAGAACTAGGCTCGAATCAACCATTATCAAAATGACTAGAACTAGACAATTAAATAATTGACCTTTATTATTTATAAATCCTTTAATATTTTCATGTTTAGTCAATATATAATAATATCATACCACCAAAAGTAGGTCCTAAAGCTTTTTTGCGTTTCCAATATCCCTATATAATCCTCTAGAGAGAAGGGACAACAAAAAGAAAAGATGATGCTTGCCCTTCTTTTCTTTTGATCTTGATAAAAGCATATGGCTTATATTAGAAAGAGCGGGATTTTTACCAATGTTGCTATTGTTGTTATTGTTAGAAGGAAGGGATAACAAAAAGAAAAAATGATACTTGCCTTTTTTTTCTTTTGATCTTGATAAAAGCATATAGCTCGACTAGAAAGAGCGGGATTTTTACCGATGTTATTATTGTTGTTATTGTTAGAGGGAAAGGATAACAAAAAGAAAAGATGATGCTTGCCCTTTTTTTCTTTTGATCTTGATAAAAGCATATCGCTCAGCTAGAAAGAGCGGGATTTTTACCAGTGTTATTATTATTGTTGTTGATATTAAAATAATATATTTCAAATGAAAGTATAGAAATAAGAAAAATTGTACAAATTATTTTTTAATTAATTTAAAATGATTTAACTTATTTTTGGTATATTATAAATAAAATTTTAAATACAAATAATGACTCGTAAATTATTTATTATTTCTTTATATTGAAATCTTAGCAAAATTTGAGAATTCGACCCTTAAGCTTTTAATTAGACTTATACTAATTTGGATTAGTTTAATTAAAAATTATACAAATTAAAGAATTTGTAATTATATAAAATTAAAAATTTTAATAATTATATACAATATAATTGTAACTTATTAACATTAATTTAAGTCTTAACATATGAAATCATATTAAATTTAAATAAAAAACTTAATTATATGTCTATGAAATCATATTAAATTTAAATAAAAAAAACTTAATTATTTGTCAAATAATTAAGTATTTGACAAATAATTAAGGGTAAAACTGCGTATAATTGAACTTTTCCAAACTCGTATATCAGTGGAATTTATACTGAGTGTTGTTATTGTTGTATTTAACTAAATTAGAGTTTTTTAATATTATCACCACTCAAAAATAATAGTTATTATTTTTAATTAGTAGTTGAAAATGTAAATACTTAGATAACTTTATGTCTTTTATTTTCTTTTTCATTAATAAGAAATTATTAGATCATAATTATAAATTGACCTAAATTTAGATTATTCATAGATATAAGTTTCATATGATTTTTTAAATAAATTTTAATAATCCAAACTTTTTGAACTATATTTAAACTGAAAATCAATTTATAAATTAATTCTTAAAAATATAATTTAAACTATCAAACTATATGAGCTCGCCCATTTCTACAAACATTCTCCTAATGATCTAAAACCCTTTCATGTTTAGTTTTCGGCCCAATTCTCCATTTCATAAGGGCCTTTTTGGCATTTGGGTCCGGGGCCCCGAGTCCATTTATTTGAAGAGTTCACTTCAGGCCCGTTCTACATGTAACGTAATGCCTGGCAACGACAATTCTTTTTTTGGACTTTGGTCAAAAGTAAAAAAAAAAACACACGTGACATGAACAAGACACGTGGACCAATCAAAAATTGCTTACATAATAATTTAACTTAATCGTTAAACTTGGATTGAATTAATTAAATTCGACCCAATTTAATAAATTAATATAATTATTTTAAATTAATTCGAGCTTAATTAGTTTAGGTAAAATTAAAAAATTAAATTCGGTTATCAGTGTACCTTGTTATTATTATTTAGCTTAACTTTCAAATAACGAGTTTTTCTAAAAAATTAAAAAGGGTTAATTACTAAAACATGCCCTAAATTTAGTTAATTTTTTAATTATAGCCTAATCTTTTAAAAAATAGTAATAGAATGTCCAAAGGTTCAATTTTTTCAATTCTAGCTTAAACTTCAAAAATTAGCAATAAAATACTCAAACTTTTAATTTTTTTTCAACTCACTAGTGTTTCCGTTAAGTTTGCTAATGTAGTTTGACATGTGTTACAAAACCTTTAACTATTAATAACCGTTAGTCAAATTTAACGCAAAAAATGAAAATTACTGAAATGACGTACTTGTTTAAAAATGACCTAAATTAGATTATGTAGCCCTACGACTTAATTCTTTAATTTCATTATTTTCCTTCATTTTCAATTTGATCTCTCGATGTTCTCACCATTCGATTTTTAGATTACACAGCCCCAACGCCCTCACATTAAGAACATCAGGAAAACAAACTAAAAACGAAGAGTTTATTGGTATAATACATTGTAATGTGAGTAGTTTGAGGCGTCAGAAGAACAAATAAAAAAAAGATTGACGGCATCAGAAGGACATTAGATAATGTTGGACTATTGAAGAAAACTGAAAGTTTGAGTATTTTGTTCCACTTTTTGAAGTTTGAGTTAGAATTGAAAAACATTGAAAGTTTAAGCATTTTATTACCACCTTTTTAAGATCGAGCTATAATTAAAAAGTTGACAAAAGTTTATACTCTTTTTGGTTATTCACCCAATTGAAAACTATAATCTTTTTGAAAATTTTAAAAATTATGCAATATTTCT
>JAOSBN010000004.1:38901428-38925696 GCA_027563595.1 Erythroxylum suave | reverse complement strand
AAAAAAATCAAAACAACGTCGTTTCGAGAAAAGTGAGCGGACCATGGGCTAGGCTGGGTCAGCCCGTGGCTCGTTCAACCCAGGTCAAAAACGGGCTGAGCTATCATTGTCATCCCTAGCCACGGGCTGAGCCAGGTCGACCCGTGACCCGACCTACCAGAGCCAAAAATAGGCTGAGCTGAGCTTTTTTTTTTTTGTTTACAAAGGAAATACAGAAAAACAACGCTAATTCATGCCACGTTGATACAAATGGCCTTGATTATCCATGTGGATAAGTACACTCGTTTCTGGAGGGGGCTCCTGTAGAACGTGTATGCCCGATCGCATTCGCCTAGCGTAGGAAGCCAGACTATCAGCACTCTGGTTACCCTCTCTGCATATGTTAGCTGAGCTATTTTTGTTATCCCTAATTGAACCCTTTAAATTTTAAATCTTTTGTGGATTTACTTTCAGCCTTATTTTTAAAATATTGATTTGAACCCAATTTAAATATCATCCAAACTAAAAAATTCCAAAAATAAGCATAAAATCTAATGAATTTTGACTTTGTTAGATGCATTTTGGACCCAAAATCCAACTTATTTAAAAAATTTCGGCTGGCCCCATTGGCTATGCTTCAAGCTCGGTAAGAAATTGATTATGGAAGACAAGTTAGGTGACGACAGAGAGTGGTCAGAGACGATCCAACGTAAGACTCTTAAGCCATTGACAAGTAAGCATGTGAACAACAACAATTTCCAAACCTACGACCAAGTCCAGCTTATTCCCTTCTCTCTCGCAACTCTCACCAACACCAAAACCAAATATATATATTGAAAGTCCGGCTTTATATATCTTGAAACTCTGGTTTATTAGTATTTTAACGTATCATATTGGGGGGAGTTGCAGTGGCGTTTTCTCCATTAACGTGCGCTGAATCACATCCTATCGTATTATTAAATCTTGCCTTCTCTGTCTCTTACTTGTGTCACGTTTTTTTCACAAAAATGGCTTCAAAAGCTCCGCTTCATTCCTCCACTCCAAACCTTTCTCGTGTATGCAACAACAGGTCATGTTTTATCCATTTGAGAGGAACCCAGTTGAGGTTTCACCCTAAGAGATCGATCCTGATACATCCCATCAAATGGCGGCAGCGAGAGAGTACAAGTTCAAGACCATTAACGGATCATAAACAGAGGGGTTGCGCAGTGAAGTGTACGGCGGAGGGTATAGAAAGAGGGATGTTGATGGGAGGAGGGAGGGAGAAGGGCATCGTCAGCATACCGGAGAGGTTCAAGGTGGTGGCTTTAACGGCGTGCGCTATGTGCCTGTGTAATGCCGACCGTGTGGTTATGTCGGTCGCTATCGTCCCACTGGCCGCCAAGTTTGGTTGGTCTAGTTCTTTCTTGGGCATTGTTCAGGTACTTACTTTCTCTTGAGTTGATTGTATTATGTGTAATGTGTTGATCTTTTCACGTTTTCAGGAAGGTAATTGCCATTAATGTGTTGAATGGTGTTTGAGTGCATGTGTGCGGCGGTGGCTGGCCGCCTCCTCCTTGATATTTATGGTATATTCTATGATTAAACCCCTTAATATGGGTGGTAATGGAATTTAGGATTAGTCTCATTATCAGGTCGTGGTCAAATAACAACTAAGGTGGGCTCCAAATTTAATCCAACCTACCCCATTATATTAATTGTGATAGGATTTTGGTTGTTGGACAACTCAATTTCAACCATTAGGACTTTATGAGAGTTGCTTAGACACTTGCCAACCCCCAACAAGAAGCTATTTTGGTGTCTTTCCTTTCTGATAAAGCTCAAAAAGGTTAAAGATTTGTACTTTTAATGGTTCTTAAAAGTGTTTGATAAGTATCTTTCTTCCAAGGACTAAGTGTAAATAAGAATGTATTCTTCTGGTAATAAGTTGAATTTTACTTGTCTTCATGTTTTTACTTTCATTTTGAATCAATTTTGACGTTACACTCATGATTTATGGTTAAAATGTTGTGATATGTGTCCATAAAAAGTCATCCTTTTTGTGGGGATACATATTCTCCTCAGTTATAGGAGGAGCTTTGGTAGACAAATATGGAGGCAAAAGAGTGATGGCCTGGGGTGTGGCCTTGTGGTCTTTAGCCACTCTCCTCACCCCATTGGCTGCAAACCACTCCACCGCCAGCCTACTCGCCGTCCGCACCTTTTTTGGACTAGCTGAGGGTGTTGCTTTGCCTTCCATGAACATCCTTTTATCAAGGTAATGCCACCATTTTTGCTTCCCATGAATTGCTAATGGTTATGGCACTATCGACTTGTATATATACTACATAGCCTGATCAAGTTGAGCTTAGTGTCACTCCAGATTACGTTACCTGGGGGGTTGTTGTACATTATTAGTTACAGATTGCTCAAATTGTTAACTCTGCAAGTATTTATATTGGAGTAGGTGGTTTCCAGGCCATGAGCGTGCAACTGCAGTTGGAATCTCAATGGCTGGATTTCATCTTGGGAATGTCATAGGCTTCCTGTTAACTCCAGTTATGTTGTCTTCAGTCGGGATGTTTGGTCCATTTATCCTCTTCTCTTCATTTGGCCTGCTATGGCTTACAAAATGGGCAAGCTTAGTTACAAGTGATCCTGGAGATAGCCCTTTTGTTAGTAAATCAGAGCTGAGATTAATCCAAGCTGGTAAAACAGATTCTTCAGCAGCCAAAGGGCAGCTTCCTCCATTGCTCCATCTGTTGTCGAAACTACCATCATGGGCGATCATTTTTGCTAATATAGCAAACAATTGGGTGAGTTATATTAGCTGGAGGCTTATGACTGAACTTCTTTGCTTTTGAGATTGTATTGAAACATTTCATATGCTTTGAACTACAGGGTTACTTTGTACTTCTCTCGTGGATGCCTGTATACTTCAAGACGGTAAGCCTTTAGTATACTTATTTGTTGCTAAATCATTCATGGAAGCTGAGTGCTTGAAAGATTGATCAACAGTGGAAGCTGGAATTCTTTCTAAGCCAGTTCTTATAGTAAAGAATGATGATTTCTCCTCTAGTTGATTGTGTAAGGGCTTGGTAAATGCAGGTGTTTAATGTGAATCTGAAGGAAGCTGCTTGGTTTAGTGCTGTCCCATGGGGTACAATGGCAATCTCTGGTTATGTTGCAGGAGCTTTATCTGACTCCTTAATCAAGAAAGGCTACTCTTTGACATTGGTCCGAAAGATCATGCAGGTAAGTCCGTTTGGAACAAGAACATCAACCATAAGTACCATCTTTCATACCTTAAAGTTACTTTTCTAGTTTACTGAGGATTGTAATGCTCTAATTGTCTATTCAAATCTGTTGAATATTGGTGTCTGCAGTCTATTGGATTCATAGGACCTGGAGTGGCGTTGCTTTGCTTAAATTATGCCAAGACACCAGCTGCTGCAGCTATCTACATCACTGTGGCCCTGAGCTTGAGCTCTTTCAGCCAAGCTGGTTTTCTTCTGAATATGCAAGTAAGCTTCAAAACACGGTGATCTGCTCTTTTAGGGGTTTAATTTGTTCTAAATTGACTCGAATTCTTTTTGTATATCAGGATATAGCACCTCAGTCTGCAGGATTTCTCCATGGTAAGACCTGGCTTCTTGTATATGTTTAGAGCTGGATCATAAGAGGTCACTGTTAATACTTATTACTATCAAACAACTTTTGATGTAGGAATCTCAAATTCAGCTGGAACACTAGCAGCAATAGTCAGCACCATTGGAACCGGTTTTTTTGTTCAAAGGTTGGGTTCTTTCCAAGCATTCCTCACTCTTACAGCAACCCTTTATTTCATTACCACCATCTTCTGGAATCTGTTTGCTACCGGAGAAAGGGTTTTCTAGACTCGTGTTCCTGACTCGTAGCAAACCAGTTAGAAGCCTAAAACCAGGCCTCTTTCTGCAACAGAAATGGGGAATAAAAAAAGATTGCACATTTTTTGGTACAAGGAGAAAGAATTCTGAGTTAAAAGTTCATCAATGGATAGAGTTGAGTGTGTACAGGTTGGATTATTCTTTATCTGTTCATTAGCAGTAAATGATAAAATTATATGTTTCTTCTTTCCTTTACTTTCTCTGTTTCTTTCTTTCACCTATTGTAGTCACAAGCAAAGAATTGTGAAACAAAATTAGTTTTATGTTCATATTCATCAAATTCACCATGTTGTAAATGCCAGGGTAGAGTTTATCAGTTCAGGTTCCATTATTCCAAACAGATATGAACACGAAGGTCCAACTCTAAGAAACAAGAAATTGACAAATGAAATTCTGTAATTATGTACACAAAGCGTTGAAGTTTGAAATCCTGTTTAAGAGCTGGGATTTCTGAGATGAGAATACTGACTGCGACTTTATCAGTACTGGTATAGGCTTTAAATTGCCTGTGTTATGAAGGAATAATGATACAATAACTTGGAAGATTAAGGGATCACACAAGATCAAAACGGCTGAGGCTGAAATGAAAAAGTTAAGAAACATATGATTACTCGAAAAGCTTATGTCTGTTACAGTACTGCCAAAGGCTATACGGATAAGGCAAAGATGCTTGCCTTGTAATGCATGTTACTTGCTTGGGCATCTCAATCTGCAGTGATCAGATTAATGTCTTTTCAGAGGATTTTTTTTGTTATTAAGTTTATATAACTCTGTCTTTGACATTAAGCTACTCCCTCTTATTACCAAATTTATATGAATGGTAAGAACTAAAAAGGTTTAAATTTTCATTTATTACATTATTCATACATTTTAATATATTTAATTACAACTCTTTTAGTTATCAATCATTTTGTATTATTAATTAACTAAGAAATTTATGTATACATTAGTGTATTTAGCAAATATTTACAAATAATACATTAAAAAATAGAAATTTTGGATTAAAAAATAAAAATGATAGGCGAATATTGACAAACAACTATTCACCATCTTATATATATTGGATCACTTGTACGCTTGTAGCTCATTCCTGACTTTTAAAGAACTCAAACAGAAATAAAAACCAAATTACGGTCTTGCCCCATCCACATAGTCTCTGGCTTGGCTTCGCTGTCTCCTATCGTTGTTTCATTTCAACGCTGAGCCACACCCATTAACCTTCAATTCCTCTGCTTTCTGCCGAACGAATCGGAACCCAGATAGGATTTGCTTTGGTCTGAACTGGGTTGTCAGGAATTTATTGAAAAGGCGAAGCAACCAAGGAATTCTCAACTGGGTATTTTTCTGATACTTGGAAAGGTATGAACTTTAGGAGCTTGGAAGAGTTCTGGGCCTTTTACGTGACCCAACACTCGAAACCAGCAACAAGGCGATGGCACTTTGTGGGGACTTTAGCAAGTATGTTGTGTTTGCTATACTCTTTGATCTTCAATTGGTGGTTTCTGGTTTTTGTGCCTGTGGTTGGTTATGGTTGTGCTTGGTACAGCCATTTCTTTGTGGAAGGGAATGTTCCTGCAACTTTTGGGCATCCGTTTTGGTCTTTTCTGTGTGATTATAAGATGTTTGGTTTAATGCTTACTGGGCAGATGGACAGAGAGATCAAGAGGCTTGGTAAAAGACCTGTCTTGCAGGGCTTTTGATCACTATTTTTTTTCCCTTTACTTGTTCTAAACCATATACTAGCTTCCTTACCCTTTTGGGAATTCTATGTTATTTTGTCATTTCTGAGAGCTTTTTTCATGTGAATATATATCAAATCAGATGTTAGAATAACGAGTCCAGCAAAAGCTAGAATTTTTGTTTCTGTTGTTTGTCGTATCAGAACAGATTCAAGAATTCCAATGCAATTGCTTGTTGATATTTTATTCTTTCGTGTTAAGTGGACTTTAATCAAAATGGTTAAATGATTGAGTCACTCACGAAGATATTTTTTTCACATTTAGCATTTCGAGTTAAAAAATGGAATCCAAAGAACTTTGGAATACGTCTTTGCTGACTTCTGGAACAAGAAGATAAGTCGAACAATGAGACGTTACTACGTGACACAAAACTTCGGTTGAAAAATATACTAATTAGTCATGTCAAGTTAGGGTATAAGGTTCTGTTATATTAGTTTGGCAAAGTATTTAGGAGCATCCCAAGAATCTTTTACTCAAAAAGTGTTAAAAGTTAGATTTCAAAAGTCTGAAACCTTCAAACGGCTTGGTAAAATACAAAGTCGCATTGAAACAATAACATTATCACTAGAGATGGGATGGCATGAAAGTCCATGCTTTGCAACTCTTTACCTTTTCTATAAATGGTTGAATGAGAAATACACTAATATCTCTTATTATGGAAGAAAAATAATTGGGTAAGTTCAATCCTTTCTTCTTTTCTCTTTGCTTCTTTTTCCTTCCTTCTGTGTCAAGAATTAAATCAAGAGTAAGTTACAAATGAAATTGTCAAGAGACGAGCTAAAGCTGTTCATCTTCAAAATTCAAGAGTAAGCAGCCTATTCAATGTCAAAGATCAAGAAAACTTTTCTCAGAAACTCTATAATCTTTGTACCACTTGAAAAGTTTTGGCCTGTGTTCAGCTGAAAGATCCAGGTCTTCATCAAGATTGGCAAAACCAAGAGTGCAAATTGTGAAAGCGCATAGATTGATCGCCACTAGTCGGTGTTGCGTGAAAAAGATGGTAAAGGCATTGCCTCTTGTGGACGAAGGATAACAAGAACACCAAACATCCCAAGCATTGGAAGGACGAGTAGCCACTTCAGTATTTTATAGTAATACATGTGAAATGTCAGCGAGAAGTCATCTGAGAAATAAAGTCCGTTCTTGTCAACCATCTCCACTAGGACAGTTCCTGTAGTCCTCATTGAAACTGTTGGAAGTTTGATCCTATATTTTCCAGGACGGTCGAAGACTTGATTTTGCTTTATGGTTCTATCACCTTGGTAGTTGCCTGGGACTAACAACGTTGTCTGCAATGTTTGAATTGGAATCAATAACTGCAAGGCGCTTCTTTGGGTTTATGTTTGAGTGCTCAAGTACTCAAAATCACACAGGAAGGAGAAACTTACAGTGACATTATAAGGTGCTTGATACCCAGAAGGGTATCTGTGCTTATCTACAATCTCAATCTCCACCCAGAAGTTCTTCCCTTCCTCATCACGGAATGCTCTTGATGGATGTGTAACATAGACCCCTTCACGATTGTAACGATATGCAACATTATTTCTCCCTTGATCACCTGATCTCCAAGCCTGAAAGTTTGAACCACAAAGTTTTCAAAATGCGAGGAGACCAAAAAAGACAATCACCCATGAAAAGCCTTGGAGGAAATTTGCCTTGAGGGGATGATGGGGAGCAGGAGTTGAGAAACAGAAGACATTCCCATTCATCGTTGTAACAACAAGGTCGAGATCATCTCCACCATCAACATTGTCTGCCAAGACCATGCTGTATCTGTGACAAAGAGATCCATAAATCACAACTAAATAATATGAGAAAGAAAACAAATTGAAACACAAAAGGGTTGGAGAATATCTTACGAAATTTCACCAATATCAACAACATCAGCACAAGATGTAGGTCCATCTATGAGGTACAGGTAACCATCAAACGACGTGGTCACAAGAGTAAGCCCCCTGCTTTTCTCTCCACGTTTACTCAAATCAACTAGAAGAACCTGATTCATCACTCTCCCATGGGTTCTATAAGGGTAAGGACGAACTATGGAACCATCCTTGCCTCTGAGAACGTGTATGTTCCCTGATAGAGTTGGAACCACTACATCAGTATGGCCATCACCATCAACATCGCCTACTGTTGGACCCTGAGATACAAATCATGACGAACTTTTAAGTACATGTTCCCATGTTGAATTATTCCAAATGCAAAGCAAACTTCATCATATAAAAAGTTAATATTTTCTGTACATCAATACGTAACTCCAATACAAACTTCCGAAGGTACCTGGTGAGGTCCTTATGTAAATTGGAAAAAATTCCTAGATGCTACAACGTACTAGCAATTAAATCAAGTACCTTCTGCCTTCAAAGTGCAGAGGTACATAACTTGAATGGATCAAGGTCATGACTGACCTGCGCAATATGACTCTTAAGGTGCTTCTCCCATATCTCTTTTCCCTGGGAAGTCCATGCGGCAACATTGCCATGCGTATCGGTAGTCACTATTTCAATCTTTCCATCATCATTGATGTCAGCAGCAACTACAGCTCCTTGAATTTCGGCCATCTCAAGAGGGAACTTTTCTCTCAAATTTCCTGAATGATAAAGTTACATCTTATCTTCCAACTATTCTCTGAAGAAATTAAAAACTAACTAGCCATGGAAGGAGACTCATAAAGCACTGATAACATAGTTTCAAATGAAGAAGCAATGACTGAGAACATAGTTTGAAATAGAGAAACAATGAATTATGGATGAAAGCACAGTTTCACAACCTTAATTTTCCAACTGCTCTTATTTCTCCAAAAAGTAAAACTAAGAAGGGAGACAGTAGCTTCAGACTGGTGGAAAAGAAACATTGGATCAAAACAGATACTACCATTTCCAAGCAAAAATAGATGTACAGAGTCAAGTAGCAGCAAAGTATGACTGCTAGCATTTCAGCATGTTTAACTGGCAGCGAGAGAAGAGAATGCATTCAGGGATGAGATACCACTATAAAAGTGACCCTAAAATTCAAAACCAAATGATCGGTACGGAATTTTACCATGATGATCAAGAACATAGAACAAGCCAAATGATGTTCCTACAAGAATGTCCAAATTTCCATCACCATCCAAGTCAACCAATGTAGGAGAAGAATGTATATATGCACGGTAGTTTTGAGTATCAGTGCTAAGATCCAGCTCTTTTGTCCATTTGACTTGCTTTTTATCAAGGTCAAATACAACAATAGAACTAGCAACATATTTTCCAATATCTACACTACCCAGTTCCTTCAAATGCTCAGGGTTGTCATAGTACCTGTCAAATGTACAGAATTATCAGGAATGCACTAAAGATATTAAAACTTATCATTCCAAAGGTAAAAGAGTAGCATCAAACACAAGAGAAGGGAAGGTTTCCCAAGTTAATTCAACCAAATAAAGATATTGCACAGATTGAAGTAAAAGGTAAATATAAGTTGTGACAAAATTGAGGGTATCTTACTCTTGATCGAAGAAATATGAAACTGCAACAATCATTTCTGATACCCCATCATTGTCAATATCTGCTATGACCTAAGACCGTAGAAAAACTTAATTCAAGTCCAAATATTTAATCTAATCTACCATCTTTGATGCAAGCTCATAACTAAAATTTTTATCAAGTATTAGACTTACGGGAGTGCACAAGATATGTGAGTCAACATTCACATAGTCCTCCAATTTCTCATGTTGTTCTTCAGTCCAATCCTCATCTCCCCACATAGACTGGTTCACATAATCATCATAGTCATAACTATACTCATCTGCCAGCTCATCACCATCGCGGAACAACTCAAAAGATGAATCAGCATCTGCTTCTAACCCTCCATCATTTTCCACAGTTGCCAAGTATTCTGCATTTGCTTGGTCCTTCGATTCTGAACTGCCCCCCGGGGGATTCTTCGAAATGCTATCTTCCAAAAGTCGTCTCCCAGTGTTTACTCCCGTATAGGTAGCATTGATTAAGACTGAAACATTATTAGAAGAATTATTCATCCTTGTAGGCAGTTCTAAATTTGTCTTTATTTGACTCTCATCAATTTTCTTTTCGTTCTCCTGATGGGATTCTTTAACTGTACGATCACTTGCAGTTATGGATGTGTTTCCATTTGTTCCATCAGAAGTGATCATTTCACGTTTGCTTCCATGTGCAATTTCATTGGAAGCGTTCATTTGAGGTGCACTTCCTTGTGTAGCTCCAGTTGCCTCTGCAAATATATCTACAGTTAGTTCTTTAAGGAATTCTAGCATAATTTCAGAAGTCAGAACTGCAACGATGTTTCAATATGTAAAGAAAAATGTTCAGAAACTTGTGTTTAGGGAGTTTTCCCACAAGCAACTGCTACTAAGTAATGCTCATTTCCACCTTCTCTATGGCAAACGGTGGTACTTATCAAATCATATATCTATGTATGATTTTCAGGCTTTAAGCAACCATATTGAGTGCATAGCAAGACTAAAAATCAAAGATACTATTGCATAGATAGGAAATGCATCCGCACTTAACCAATCATCAAGAAAATCCTTGTGCATACCAAGCAGTATCTCGGGCAATAGAAGAAGATAAACATGCAAATTTGACCTAATTTGCCAGAAGCTTACGTAGTGCTGATTTCTTCTGGGCAGCCTCCAATATAAGTTGCTCATCATGAACATCCGGATGAGAACGATCTACAGGATCGGGATCCAAACCCACATACCAATCTTTTCTAACTTTCCTACGAGGCACCTCCAGTTTTTCTGTCATCATGTAACCTGAAACCCTAAAATAAGGATATAAAATAAGAAACAACACTGAACACAATCAATAACAACTTCATCAAACCATCAATATCATCTAATAACCATGGCGATGCGGAACCCGTCAAAAAGTACCTGAAAAATAGCACCTGACCATTGTAGGTAGCCAATGCAATTTCCTTTACACCATCCTTGTCAATATCGTACAACAGAGGGCTTGCATGTACAGTTGACTGGTGAAATGCCGGCCAACCTAACAGCGGGTACAGCCGCCATGTAAACTTCTCACAATACAAAACCATTCAAAGCATTCCCAAAACTCATAAAATGCACGAAATATCGAGATATCGATCAAACCATTACTGATTCATTTTCGCAAATGATCAATTTTCAAAAGCCAACCTTGGCATGTAGAAGTCAAGAAAAGAGTTTTACCAGGCATTTTGTCTCCATCAGAACCTTCTAGCACTTCAAGGTAATGAACAAAAGAAGGAACTACAATATCAAGTTTCCCATCACTGAAACCCAAAAAATTAAAATTTCCATTAAACAATAAACGCAAACATCTCAACAAACAACAAGTGTTTCCCCATTACCTGTTTATATCAGCAATGAGAGGATTAGCATATATACTAGAGCTAACTTCCGTTTGCCATCTGAGCTCTAAACTCCTAGGACACATTGTATTCAACAAGGCATCCTCGTCTCTATAAACGCGAAAAACCAAACTCCTTATATTCACTCCACTTATTACACCAACAAAAAACTAAAAATTCATAAAAAAAGATACAATTTTTGAAATTGCCACCCAATGAAACTCACATTTCAGGGTACCCAGCGGCATCGTCGGTGGCCTCTCGCTCCCGGAATTTATTCTTCTTGGACTCCTCTCCGAGAACGGAAATAATAGAAATGAATAAAAGGAAGCAAATCAACAAAACCCTAACCAATGTCATCAGATGATTTTGTTTCGATTCACTCAAAATTCATTATATGTAGGACCAGTAAACCTTGAATTAGGGTTCAAATGATCTATGGAGTCCAAGTAAGAAGCAGAAGGAGAAGAAGAAGGCTTCGAGCTAGTGAACTCAGGACTAGTGAAGAAATTAAACTTTTGAGAAATTATATATCGGCCCTCTGTTTTAGCGGATATTTACCAATACGTCCATGTTTTAAATATAACTTAAATGAATATAATATTAAAAAATTATTGTTTGAAATGAGGCAAAAATTATGACTTGGTTTGGGAGAGCAGTGTCGGTTGATAATCTGCTGAAATCAACCTGCTGAAATGATTAATAAATACTTATGTGTTTGGAATTGTTATTTTTGTAACTGCTGAAACGTGAAAATAGATGTATGACAAGTGCGGTTGCAGTTGTTGAAAAGGTATAAATAACTAAAAAGTCCATTGATTTAATAAACTATTAATTGTTGTATAAATAATTAAAAATATATTATAAGTCATAAAATTAAAGCTATAAATAATAAAATATTAAATTAAAATAAGAAAATATAAATAAAATAAATTTAGTAAATAAATATGTCAAAAAATTACAATATTAGTCATATAAATTCAAATTATAAATATTAAATTATTAAATTAAAATAAGAAAATATAAAACATAAATTTAGTAAATAAAATATTTCACCTTATTTAAATATTATTGTCAAAAACTTCATTCTATTAATTAAGGCTATAATAAAAATATTAAAATATCATGAGGTTATTATTGGAAAGTAAAATGTCTACTGCATAAGCAGTTTCCTACCGTAACTCTCTTTGTACTTATCTATTTATGCTGTGACACCGCAGTTTTCTCTACCCTGTGGTTGTTCGTGTGACTGAGTTTGGAAACTATAGTGGATAAGTATTTATTCTCATCGCACCGCAGATTCAAACACAGCCTATAATGTAATATAGTAAAATATTATTTATAAGATGGATGAAATGAAATATAATGCATGTATAATAATAATAAATGACTATTCTACCTTTCATATAACAAAACTCTTTTTTTTTTTTTTGGTGTTAAACACAAATATCCCAGAATTCACTGGGCCAAGACTAATCTTGTTCCCACCGGGTTGGCCTACCAAGGGGTAAAGTGCTCCCGATAAGTGATAACTCCATTCACAAAGATCGAACTCATGACCTTTGTTCAAGGGATGAGAGTGTTAAACCACTCACACTAACCACTTATGCTAATAGATCAAAGCGCATATTAATAGGTATAATTGATATAATAACAAATTATTGATGGTATATTAGGTAGTCCATATTTATCATTTTAGATTTTATTATAAAATTCTCAAATCTATAGTAACTCATTTTTATCGTTTAAGATAGAATAGGATGAAATGTGAAACCTTATCATTCCAATCATTATATGTTGTTATAATTCTTCATTTTAAACGATAAAATAATATTACATTCTATTATTAAATACCCTATCAAGCATATTCTTAATGTCTAAATCAAAATTTTAGTTTTATATTTAAGGTGTAATCCAGGAAAAAAAGAAAGAAAGATATTAATCCATGAAGATACAAATCATTCATTGAGGAGGTTATTTTCCAAGATATTCTAATATTAAATCTTGACACTTGTTATGTAACATAAAAACTATAATCTTACAATTATTAATCACAAATAATACAATTGTTAATGAGAATAATGTATTCTCAATGGTCCTGATCCAACCTGACCAATGGCTCAGGCTATGGCCCAACAAGCCACAGGCAGGATAGACATTTTTATTTTTAAAAATAACTTCTAAAATAATGTTGTTTTTGACAAAAAGAACAGCCAAGCCATGGGCCAAACAATCAGACTGTTTTTGACATTTCTAATTCTAAACCCAAACTTTTTTAAAAAAAGTTTTTTCTAGTTTAGTTTCCAAGTTTTAGTTTTTTAATTTAATAATCAATTTTTTTATAACTTTTAACAACTAATTCTATTAGTATTTTACTGTAAATGTTCACGTCGAAAATTAATTACCAACTAATCATTCGTATAGAGTAAAGCACTCAACCTAACATGCAAAAGAAGTTATTGATTGAATTTTAATTCATATAAACAATCAATTTGACAATTTTTCAAGTGATTGAGTAGGTTAAAACATTGAATCCTTTAATCTCTTGTTCATTGGAATGACAATTTAAATTTTCAAAACTAATTGGAACAAAACAAAGCGATATAATTTCACATCTCATCAAAAACAAGAAAAACGACGTCATTTTATTTCAATTTCAACCCAGTTGATCTTTTAATTAACAAAGTTCGATCAAGCCAAATCTCAAGCTACAAAGGTCGAGCATAACTCGAGATATAAATGGACCGATCTTGGCCTGACCCATTGTCATCCAAATTATGAGCTATTATCAAACACTCAAAACCATATTTGACAATAGGAAGTTCAATCAAAAAGGGATACAAAAAGCATGGTGTGAGGTGATCATGAGAGGCCTTAGAGGGAAATTTGCAAAATGATATTCACATAAAGGAGGAGAAAAGTTTGCTACTTGTTCCAAGGATTTGGATTGTAACTCTAAAGAATTGCTACATTTCACATAAACTGCATCAAAGGCGAAAAATTTAAAATATACACTGGTGATCCTATTCCTAACTTTCCTCATCTGGACAACTATCACAAAGAGGGATTTCAATGTAGAGAACTAATTTAAGTGTACCAACTGGATGTGTATAACCACCAGCACAGCACACAGCTAAGGGAGGTTCTAACAAAGCTCCAGCTAATTACAATCCCAGTAACCCTCTAGATGATATGCCCGAATACATCCCAAATTTCAAAGCCGAAGGGACGAGAGACAAGCTCTCACGCTTCAACTGTCCAATATTGGCCATCTGCATACATTAGATCACTTTGAACACTAACAGATTCGTAACCTTACACATTCTAATTCACCTTCGTCGTGCTGCATTTGCATTCTGCCGATGTGGTTTACTATCGCTGTTTATCCTATCGTAATACATTGGCAGGCGAATGATCTCATGAATCTCATTCAACAATATTTCTTCTGTAATGTTGTCCTTAATGCTTCGCATCACCTGTTTTCAAATCAACAAGGGCCCTTTGTTAAAGCCGGAGAATTAAGGAACATGAAGTGAATATAGAACATAAGATGGTGATTGAATAAGGACCTTCCTGTAGGTGTTGAGTTCATTCGGTGAATTTTTATCAGTCCGGACACGCATACAGATCCATACCTGCTCCTCTGGATCCCAAGAGCACTCAATGATTTTGCCCGAATAGGAAGAGGGATCACCATCTGCAGAAACTGAAATCTCAGTACCGGAATCATGTCATGTTCCAAACCTTAAGTAGTGATGCTTCAATTGAAAATTTGAATCGTAACTTATCACCTTAAAATTACTACATAGACATCTCCCTAGAATAGTTCTGACAGCATAATTAGTGAGCGCTAGGGGGAAGCACATAAGTATGCCATGATTGTCAAATAAACAATCAGTTATCATACATTGGTATAAATTTATAATTAATGTTTCATACGGACAAAATTAAAATGCAAAATGATACATAAAATTTTCCTTGACCTTTGAAGGAAACTCTGTTCCCATCCATAGGCCTCTTTTTTCCTCTTTCATACAGAGAAAGTAATTGGTTATCGTCAGCATCCACCTTCAAAACATTTAAGTTTGCATCAGAACAAGCCACAAATAAGACTAAGAGGTAATAGCTGACATACATTGTAGGCTTGACCAATACCTCAAATAAAAAGTCAACCGAGTTCATCTCAGGATATTTCCACTTCAACAGGCCTTCATGGGTGCGAGGAACATAAGGATCATCCCAACCCTAAAATAAAACAACAACCATTCAATGGAGCCTAATACCAAAATCACAGAATGAAGCCAATCCAAGCATCCAACACATTGGGCATGTAGGCAGAAAGAATGGACACAGATTGACAGGTAGGGTTGGGGGTGAAAGGGGCAACATCAACTTTTCTAAGAATAAATAACCTATGGTTAACAGGAAGAGCAAAATTCCACACTCCCCGTTAATAGCAATCTTAATCACCTGGAAAATAAGACCATCTGCATCATGTGAAAGCCTAGGAATAAATTCCTTCAACAGCTTTGTCACAGTTGATAGAAGCCAGAAATCTTTTCTCCTTACCTACCAAATAACTCCATCAAATTATTAGTCAATACAATTAACATAAAAAAAGGTTGAGGGTACTAACACCTACCCTGAAGGGCTCCAGATCATATCTGTAATAAGGATTCCTGCTCTGGTATATATACTGACGCTCATTATTGCGAGGTTCTATCACTTCTTTTTCAAGCATCTTCCATCGTTCGTTAAATGGCCGCTGCACAAATTTTTTCAAAAGCCAAACACTTCTGGTAAATAGATGACCTTTCAGATAATATGACAACAAAAGTTGGCATCTGATCATATAACTGATCTCTAACAAGTCAAGATAATATTTACTTTGACTATATATGGTATCCTGATACCACAACAAAGTACTTCAGAGTTCAATGCTTCTTTAAAAATCTCCCCAGTCTAGAAAGGATAAATTATGACTGCCCACTAACTTCTTATCCTTCAACCAGACCTATTCCATTAGCAAGCTTGCAAGAAAAGCTTCTTATGTAGTATCAGGTGGCATCAACTCTGATACTTTTACGAATAGACTCAGACAAAGCTAGACAAGCCCATCTTTGTTCAGAAATGTTAACCAAATCCTTGTCTCCATATGTCTTACAAAGTCATTGGATAATCTTCTACCAGTATGCAATAAGAATAAAATTCATATCACTAAAACCTTCGACAAAGCACATAAGTTATTATATACTACCATGTAAAAATAGCAACATAATGTCTTGTAACAATAGGCCATGAATTTGATAGAGAATCCAACCTCTATGATAGAAACTTGGTTTACTGCCATCATATCGTAAATAAGGTATCTCCTTTCCTGCTTTTGTGAATCTGGCATAGTGTCAATAACCATCTCACCATCAAGCAGCGTGTAGTGGTGTGTCTTATCAGCCAAACCCTTGCAAGAAGAAAGTAACATGTTGGAAAGAGGAGACAAAGTTACAAATAGTATGGTCAAAATATCAGAAACCATTGTCAAGAATATGTTGAGATATATACTTCATTTGTACTCCTACACGGAAACCTCATCTGAACTCGTCGAAAATTAAAACTTCGATCAATCAAATAACAGCCATCCATTGTGATTAGCATCATATATCTTGTTCCATCAGCCTTCCATGTAGCATAATAATAACGCTGCCTTAGCAGTTGCAAATTATCCCTGTAAGGTAACAAATAGGAGAATCCCACAATTTACATAGTGAGACCAGAAAGAAATCGGAACAGTTAGTGTTGTCAACCCCAGACTGCCTAAAATAATTCATCAATTAGGATAGACTTTAATCTACAATCCAAATTTTCTTGAAGATTTTTTTTTTTTTTGAAAACCAAATTTCTCCTAGAAATAGTCGTACTTCCAAATTCACAGAGGCATAATTATAATAGGAAAGAAGATTGAACCTGTTGAGAGAAACTGGATGAGATCCAGGGAAGTGTATGTTTCCACGACCCTGAAATAAGAGCATTACCAACAGCATTTCAACCCAAACAGACAGATGCAAACATTGCTGAAGCCTTAGGTAAAACAGCAAACAAGAACTTCATGTACAATAGCAATGAAGATATAGGAAATTATTTTCCACAATAATTTCTGATTTCAGAATTAAAAGAATGTAAAGACTAAGAGACGTACACAAAGGATGCATATGAAACAACCTTATCAAATTAACTAAACTACAGGCAGAAGCAGTTCACAGCAAATACTAAGTTTCAAAAAGACCATGGAGGCTTTCTTACTGGAACATTTAACTTCAGCGTTTGGTAGCAAAACTGCCGCAACGCATGCAGCTGGTCATTAGGAATTTCATCACCCAAAACATCATCATTTGTCATTATGACAGCCATCTCATGATTTTCCTGAATTTGTACAAGGTATAGGCCAACACAGAACAGATTGTCAAATTCACAAGAAATGTATGTTCCACCAAAAGTAATACTTTAAACCTATGAAGTCGTGGAGAAACATGAACACAATATATCATTAAAAGGTAGTCAACATAGAGCAGAAATGATGCAGTCCACATGATTATCCAGACCATCCAATCATTATTGCGAGAACTTTAGCCTTTTGGATAATAAAGTATAAACAAAGCTTGAGCCTAATTGGAGAGTAGACCTTTCACATAGCTGGAAATAAAGCTCAATTTCATGCATGCTTACTCAGAATTTCAAGGCAATGTGGCAAACAACATGATCGATAAATAAACTACAATTTTAGTCAAGGTTAGAGCAATGTACTTTGACTTGAAGCTAATATTTTACATGGTACTTGCATTTTCTGATTGCATGTACGTTGCTAAAAAAATGCCAAGAAACTGCTAACAGCAACAGTTTCAATCAAAATGCCACAGGAGGTATTGAAAACTTGAAGTTTGTTCTTCTAAAATTACATACATGCAAAGGAGCAACTGGACCTCCATCATCGTCATCATCTGGTAAAGCTTCACCATTGAGATCAAGATCGGAAGACCTCTTCCATTCAGGAGTTGGAGGACAAACAACCATATCTGGCTTTCTCTCGTGGTAAAATGTATACAAGGCATCAATATACTCTGGTTTGTATATTCCTGGTGGACGTGCATCGGCAAATATTTTTACTGCCTGTATGTGCATCAAGTATTAGGAATTTGAAAAGCTATAGCTTATGCAATAAAATACAAAAGAATGTATAAGGAAGAATACATGAAAACCAACCTGTGTGACAGACATTGGCACAGTACGCATAAGGTAATGAACAATCATATATCCTGTGCGATTGTGCCCATGAGTACAATGGACGAGAATAAACTTCTTTGAATGCTTCTGACGAGAAAGGAATTGTGTGACCTAGGGATAAAAGAATAATCATGTGTGTAACAATGATCTTGCTGAGGATTTCATGTTTAAAGATAACTTGAAAAAGTAAGAAATAGCTTCCAAATCAATAAAAACTTCTATGTGTGCAAAAGCAATGAAGGGGAATTAGCACCTGTGTAGCAGTATTCAATAATTCAACCACTAAGCAAAATATACAAAGGTGATGAACTTTGACATTTTACGATCAATCACATTCAGAAATAAAACAAAAAATGCAAGCATAGGCACTCAAAACCAAGGGGCATCCAGCAAGAAGCATACCTCATAAACAAAGATATTTACAGATGCATTGTCTGGTACAGCATCACGCCCCTTGCATTGAATCTTAAAACAAAGATTAGGAAATTAATTGATGTGGAGTTACTTGACTGCAATTGTAAAGTATAGAAAAAGAAAAATAAGGGCATACTGCAGTTGATAACTTACTTTAACATGCTTAATGCCCTCCTTCTTCAAATCTGTTGTTTGATAATATCGAGTAGTATTTGTCAAATCAATCACCAAACCAAGCTGCAAAATATTGACAAATTGGAATTCTAAAGAGAGAAGTATGACTAGAATGGTTTGAAGAGAACAATTTTCTAAGTTCAGAGGCTTACTTTTCTTCCTAAAACTCTCTGTTGATGTATGACTTGTTTGAATGAGTATCTTTTACCAGGAGGGATACAATCATTGTAGAATTCTCCAAGAGGAACCTTGGAAGGAATGATGCACATAATTTCGGAGCCAAAAGGAGGGCAATCCAGCCAGCCTAAGTTAGCAAGAGCAATTTTGTTTGATACAAGGCATTTTCCTCAAAAAAAGAAAAAAATAAGCTAAGAAACCCACCTGGAGGTAACTTATTTCTATCATAAGATTTCTGATGTTTATATGATGCATATTGATCGTGTGCTGGTTGCCAAGAATTACGTACAGGTCTATCTTCAGAACGCTCATTCCTCAAACGTTTACGTCTTTCTTCACGCTCCTAACCCAGCATTAAATTCATTAGCTGTGTGCCAGCACATGTGCAATGCAGACAGCATTACAGAAAACAGAATGGAAATTTAAAGAAATGGAATAAAGCCTAAAATTGTAAAAATGCTTGCCATTACAACCCTGAAGCAATTAGATAATTATTGTACAGAAACCATCTCGTTGGTAACAACCAAGTACTGCAAAGAGAGAAACATCCCAAAACTTTTCAGATCATGGGGCTCCTCCAATATCCAATTAAGCTTATAATCTTATCACACATGTTATCTCGCTGAGTCATTCAATATTATGACAAACAGCATTCATGTGCATCAAGAAGTAGTTAATTTTCAGTCAGAAAGAAATCCTAATGAGCATTGCTGAAGTTCGTGATTCCAAATGCTTCAATAGTTTTGGCCTTAATCTGAACAAAGCATGCCACCTCTTCCAAAACAAAAAAGAGCAAACAAACATATGACTGTTTTTAAAATCTCAGTGCATTGTCCAAGATGATAATAAAAGAAGTTCAGCCTATCCTACAGTATCTCAGTTGGGTTATACGATTTTAGCTCTAGGTATAAAGTCCTCCAATCCCCAGACCCTGCATTTCAGCAGGTCTCTCACTGGGTGTTGTTATTGGTGTATACAGTCCTACAATCAATATGGGATTATACATTTTAATCAAAGGTTGCCTAACTCATCCAGATTAAAACTAAAATTTGAATCAGAACAAAACACTTCATTCCTCAAATAACAGTTATGTAATCACAATATCCATAAATACCCGGCGGGCAGTCTCAACAGCAGTCTCATAACGTTCTTCTGGTGCACTGTACTCTTCTACATTTCCTTCAAAATTCTCCTCCTCGTCTTCAGGTAATGGTGAAGCATTCAAGTCCATGGGAACTATCATTCAACATCCACCAAACCACATTTACCAACATGAAAATTTGAAATGCCAGTAAGGTTCCTTTTTGCGGAGGGATTTAGCACATCAAAGATTAGTTCACCTGTACGAATTTAAAACAGAAAAGGAGAAAGGAAACTCTAAGCTGACTCTCTACTAAAGTGACTAATTTAAGCAAAGTGCATCACAAAGCCATCATCAATATACCCTTCTGTTTCAAATTTTCACCTACAGAACTCCAATTCAATTACCCATAAACTTGAAACCAAATGTTGAGTAAGAATCACCAAACCCAATTTCATAGGAAAAACAAATGAGATCCCACTCTATTTTTCACAACGCATCACACAACAAGCTCCATTATGCTATTATACGCGTCCATTTCCCGGTAATTTCCATATCCAAAGCCCAACAAGAGAGACTCCAAAACAACTAGCCTTCAACACTAACATAAAACTCCTACGAAAGCCTTCCAACTCCAAGAAGCAGAATTGCATCGTATAAAATGAGCAATCTAGAAAACAAACGCGTGTAGCCCATTCGTACCGATCAATCGAGAACAAAATCTCCGAGAAACCGAGCTCAAGAGGTAGCCGAGAAGAGCTTCAGTCTCCGGATTAGCAAAAGAAATTGCGAGTCGCAAACCATAAAAAATACCCAACCCAGCTTCAAACACCCTAGAATTAGAGCACTTGTCAACGCCTGAGCAAGGATTCGAAACCCTAGAGAGAGAAAATGAGGGTTGAGCTCGTTGGCTTTTAGAGAGAGAAGTAAAGGCTTTATTTAATGATCAATCCATGACACGACACAGATAGGGACGAAAGTTTACATGTGTGTATCTATATATATATATACTCACACATATTTATACGATAAATAATAGGGCAATTAACTACTTATTAATTAGAAAATTAAAGTAACACTAAGCATCGAGTGATCAGATCTCTTATTTCGGTTACGATGTTTCTATCATATTATATTAAATATCATTCGTATATTTACGTAGATCCTACATATATATGGATAAGATTTAATGAAACAGGATTGGAACAGAGTAACTGGAACAGAAGATTTGAGGTGAAGAATCGGGACTAATGTTCGCTTAACCTAGGTTGGAGGTTCGACTCCCCCTTGTAAATATAGCAATGTTAAATACTTGGCAGTAATGTTGAGACGCCTCTCGGAATCCCACAAAGCACGAGAGGAAATTAATATGAAGGTAAATGTTTAATTGATATTAAATTGTTATAAAACCGGTTAAAGATTAAATAAAATCATAGAATTTGAAATGTGGTTGAAAGAAATACGTAAAGTTTAAAAATTATTTCATTTATTTTAGTTGATAAAAATTTATTAATTTAGAATATTGACAAATTACTTAATAAATTGATTAAAATAAATTAAATTGAAATGTTGAAAACGAAACAGAAAAATTAGACAGCTTGAAATTTTTAACGTTAAACCGACTAAACTATTTAAATTTTTTAATCATTGAAAAATAGTCTAACTAAAAACAGAGAAGAAAATTTGTTAAATAAATATTAAAATTATTTAAATTTCATTTAATGTTTAGATTTTTAAAAAATATTTAATTTAACAAATAATTTTTTAAAATTCATTCAACTCTAAAGAATAAAAAATAATAAAACAATGTCTTAAAACCAATTATTAAATTAAAATTTTAGAAATTAAAAATATACATTTTTTACTTCAAATCTTTGCTTTTACCTAGAAATTATATTATAATTGAATTTTTCTCATATTATATTTAAAAATTCCATTCTTTATTTATATAATCAGATTATTGACTTTTAATTTGAGGGAGAAAAGATTCTGTTAATTAAATAATTATAATATCAAAAGAAATATTTACTGTAAATATTAAATTTCATATATCTGTTAAATATTAATATTAGTTGGTGCGTATGACGCACCTGGTGCATCGCAGACGAAAGCCTAGAAAGGACAAAGCAGGGTAAAGTGACGCAAAGGTTACAAAAGTGTATTAAGGAAAGTATCCAATCAGAGAAAGCCACGTGCTATTAAGATTGTAAAAAAAAACCTCGTAACCGACAAAAACAGTTGGATTTTTCAATTTTAATTATTACATTTTTATAAAAAATATTATTTAATTAATTATCTTATAAATTGATTCATTATATTTCTAGGAAACTTTTTTTATTTATAATTTTAAAATGATATATTTTGAATAAAATAATATCCTAAAATTAGCGGACAATGTTTTAAAACAATAACAATAACACCCACAACAATACTCAGTAGAAATCCTGCTAAGATGAAGGACCTGAGAGGTCAAATAGCTCATAGCCTTACTCCTAACTAATAAAGAGATTATTTTCAAATGACTCATACGAATGAATAAAAATAAAAATGATAAATAAAAGTCAAATTAGAATAAAAATAACCAAAAAACCAAAATAATGAAAATAAGAAATTCAAATTAAAATTAATCAAAAATCAAGTTAATATAAGAATTAATATAAAATATCAAGTTACAAGAATTTATGATATACTTAATATTTAAATTTATAAATAACATAAAATGTTTGAAGGAAATTATAAGAATTTTAGGATTGGTGATCTAAAACCCTAAAAAGACAAAGTGTTTGAAGAAAATTACAATTGTTTTAGATTTCAAGATCTAAAACAAGAATCTAAAGGGGCCAAGGGTATGAAAAGAATAGTAATTGTTTTAGATTTGAAAATCCAAAACTTTGTTTTAAATTTGAAGGTCTAAAACCCTAAGAGGGTAAAGTGTTTAGAAGGAATCACAATTGCTTTAGATTTGGAGGTCTAAAACCCTAAAAGGCAAAGTATTTGAAAAGAATCACAATTGTTTCAGATTTGAAGTTCTAAAACCTCAATTGGGCAGACTGTTTGAAAGCAATCATGGTTGTTTTAGATTTAAAAGTCTAAAACCCTAAAAGGCAAAGTCTTTGAAAAGAATCATAAGGTTTTTAGATAATCTAAAAACCCTAATTGAATAAAAGGGGAAATATTTAAAAAGAATCACAATTGTTTTATATTTGAAGGTTTTTTTTTTCTTGAGCACGGGGGAAACTCCTTCTGGGGGGCCCAGTTGGCAACACTTTCAATAGGAGGGTCTAGACTAGCAACACCTCCAGCGAATAAAACCCTCGGTTACCCCAAGTTCTTACAAAGACTATAGCAACGCAACATAGAATTAAACCTAGGAGCTAGCACATGTCAAGCCCTGCTTTCAACTATCCGGCCACAGCCCTCAAGGGCTTATATTTGAAGGTCTAAAACCCTAAAAGACAAAGTCCTTGAAAAAAGTCACAAGGGTTTTAGAGTGGACTTAGTGAGTTGGACTCAAAGTCAAAACCCTAATCTTTGCATGCATCTTGCAGCTTACATCTCCAAGTATGTTCTCCTTCTTGTCAATGTGTCTGCCTATGTTCTTGTTAGTTTTATTTTTCGTCCAGGTCTAGTTAAAGATTGTAGGTAGACTTGTCAAAAAGGGCTCAGTTTGGCCCGGCCCAACCTGATTTCGGCTTAGGTTGATAGGGCCACAGGCCGATCATAATCTACCCCGTCGGGCCACGGCCTGACCTGTAGGTCGACCGTTACTTCCAAAGCAATGTCATTTTAGAAGTTTTTCTTAAAAAAAATTTGGCGGACCGAGTTGGCCGGTCTGCCATTGGTTGGGCCACTAGCCAATCAGCTAGTGGTTGGGCCGGGTTGCTAGGCCAAGGGTAGAACAGCCCGGCCCGACCTATTAACATCTCTAATTGTAGGAAATTTCTTTTATTATCAGTTCAGTGAATAATTTGCAGCTCTTTGTTTTTCTCTCCTTTTTTTACATATCTTCTGTTTGTTATGTTTTAAAGAGCTACCGGTGATGGTGGATTGGAAATAAGAGCAAAGGTTGGTGAAGCTCTAATCTTCTAAATTTTTATCTTAGAAACAAAGTTGTAACTTCTTGGTGATGGGATTAAACTAGGCCTAACTTCCTTTTAAGTATA
>JAOSBN010000004.1:38866455-38901328 GCA_027563595.1 Erythroxylum suave | reverse complement strand
TAAATTTTTATCTTAGAAACAAAGTTGTAACTTCTTGGTGATGGGATTAAACTAGGCCTAACTTCCTTTTAAGTATATGAAATAGTCACAGTAACTAAAGAAATTAGACAGGAGATAGAAGAGAAAAACCGAATTACTTGATTGTTGGCGAGTCTCTTGCATGAATTGTCCAGAAAGAGAATGATTCAATGATGATTTGTTCGTCAAGACTTGCAGTAGTTTCAGAATTTGGTTGAACATCAGAATTTTGTGGACCTTTACTGCTTCACCAGTGCTTGTGAGGAATTGTTTTGGTGCGCAGAACTAGAAAACTGAACATTGGAATCAGTTGTTGTTGGACTAACTGAACATAGGAATCAGTTGTTGTTGGACTTGGTTGTTTTAAGACTTCCCATCTTTGTAGGACTTGGAGAAGCAGCTGATACTTGATTTGAACTTCAAGGTGGTGATATATATGTGTGTGTGTGTGATGAGTAAAACAAAGAGAAGGAGAGGAGCAAGACAAAGGAAAGAACCTGATGAAGAATGAAGACACAGACAAAGATCATCCTTCCTCTTCCACATATTCCTGTTGAGATCATACACAACATTCTTCTTAGAGCTTCTCCAGAAGCTCTTCAGGAGAAAATGGGATACATCCGCCACTTATGGTACAATCTAATCTCTAGCAGCAGATTTCGTAAACTGCGAAACGACATCCATGAAGAAAAGCAGGAACTGATAATCCTATGTTCATCAGGAAATCCAGTTTGCTGAACTTACTTCTTGGTGATGGAAGAAGAAGGGGTGGACTTTCAGTTGACCCATTTCAGGTTGAACCAAAAGGGAAGAATTTGAGCAAGCTGGAATGGTTTCATCGTAGTGAATGACCTCAAGAATGTGAAACTCCTGCATGTAATGAACTTGGTTACCAAGAAATCAGTAACTCTGCCTCCATATGGTTCAGGATGTAGATACAGCGATGTGGAATTGCACTCACCTTCAACTCCTCAACGCAGGAGTACAAAGTAGTGCATATCTATGTTGATGGTTATGGGATAGAGATATAAACTCTTGGCTGCTCTGAATCTGCTTGGAATCGAATTCCAGGGCCTTTCCATGGGAGAGAACACGAAAGACCGAATAATAACTCAAGCATAGAGTGTACTGATCCTGTTACAATAAAAGGGCGGTTTTTGCATTGGAACATACGTGTTAACGAGTACTTCATTTCCATGGATATCAACGATGAAAAATCTGTCAGAACTTGTGCACCTGAACTTAGAGAACTTAAACTACATGAAGATGGATACTGCTGCTAGAGCTTGGAGGATATCTTTCTCTCATGTGTAGAGATCCTGAAGAACAGATGATAAGTGTATGGATATCGGAGGATTTCCATAAACAAGTTTGGTTCAGGAAATGTGATTTCGTAGCAGGAGGGACATTAAGCTACATGAATCTGAAAGATTCCCCTCCATTGCCTCACAAGTTCTATGGTCGTCCACTAAACCTTGCCAATCTGATCCCCGTTGCTACCTTCTGGTGTGGTGAGGTTATAGTGTTCAGGCCAAGGAAGAAGATAGATGATTGGTTGTATGTCCATCAAGCAGAATTTCACGAGGAAGATCAGAATCAAAACCAGTTTGAAGTCTGGTGAGAAATTTATAACACACAAAAGCAGCCTTCTCTCCTGGGAAAAAGAAGGGGTCTGAAAGATTATCATCTTCTGAGAAAATTGCAGAAAAGTTCAGCAATTCGCTATTTCAAGAAGAAATTCCTGAAACTATCACCAATTTTAGCTTTCTTAGATCTTACTATGATCGTGTTACAACAGCAATAACATCGTATCATTAGAACTTTCATTGAGATACGGATCCTCTGTTTTGACCTTTATCATCTCCAGAGTCCAATCTCACATTTTCTTGTACTGCTTCGTCAATTATCATCACATCTACTGTTTTGTCACTTACGATGAGTTAAATTCAATGAACTTTGCAAGGTTCATGCATTGAATACAAAGATCCTTTCACATCAAATTTGTGCATTACTTGAGGAATAATAAGTAATTGCCATGAAATTGCGTGTCATGAATAGCTAATCAAAGGATTTGTAAAATTAAATACCGAGGGTGCGGTTAAAAAAGATACTAGTATTGTTATTACTGGAGGATTAATTACGGATTGCGCAGGATACTGATGTGGTGGTCTCGTGCAGAATATTAGAATGTGCTCGTCATTAAATGCTGAACTCTAGGAGTTTTACCCAGGTCTAAATTTAGCATGGGACCTTAGATATCGACGAGTAGTAGTAGAAGTGAATTCTTTTGAGGTAATTAACATTCTATCTTCCTTCGAGAAGATGTTGATTGATGGTAGTACTTTGGTTTGAGTATCCGTGCTTTGTTGTATAGAACTTCGGATATTCAAGTTCACCATGTATATCAAGAAAGGAATCAGAATACCAACAGGCTGGCCAATCTAGCTAAGCTATCGCGTCTTGAAATCCATGTTTTTCAGATCCTCCTTTGGAGTGTATTGAGAATGTCTAAAAGGATATGTAAGGATTTTTATATCGCAGAATCCTGCGTTAGTTTTATGCTTGTTTACCAAAAAAATTAAAATATCAAATAATTATTTAAATTAAGTATGAATATATTAATATATATTACAAAATTTAAAAATTATTTCAGTTAGTCGATTCAAATACGTGAATTTTTTAATACTACTATACTATCTGTTTTAGATTTTTTTATTTCAAGATAGTTTCTTAATTTTATATAACTAAAATCTAATTTTATTATAATTGAATTTTATAAAAATTAAATTTTAATTTATTAGAATTTTTATAAAATATTTATTTTAATTATTAATTAAAACATTTTTAAAAATATTTTTTAAATTTAAGTCATCAAAAATTTTTAATTCAATTTATACTTTTTACTCAATAATTTTTTAACAATTTAACCCTTAACCTTTTCTTCGACCGTAATCCAAAATTTTATAATATATCGCAATTCAATGGCTTTTTTTTTTTCGGATTAGACTTAACTAAAATTTTAAGTTAGGCTCAAACTTTTAGAGACCCAATCGAAACGGCCCAATCAAATTAGACTCAAACCGTATTTTGATGATAAGACTAGATCAACAACTCAACCCGTTGTCATTCCTAATAATCACCCAAAGATAAAGATGGCAATAGATCAACCTTAAGCTTACGACCGCCTTTGTTGGGACTCGAGGCTAGTCCGAGCTCAACTTGGCATAACCTAAATTATTTTTAAATTAACAATGTAAAAATAATATCATTTTCCATAAAATGACATTGTTTTCTACATATGTCAGGTCTTAGATTGGGCCGAGCCTGAGCACTATGAACCCGAGCTCAGCCAACTTTTTGAAAATTGAGCCCAAGAGCTGGTCAACCCAGGCCTGATCGGTTGATCCGAGATGGCTGACCTGGGCAAATGCGCCGACAGGTTTGAATTTATTTATTCCCGTTTTGGCCTTTATCCGTCAAATCCCCATTTAAATAAACAAACCCAAGCGACTTCACGTTGACAAAGCCGCAAAAGCAAACTAACTACAGATCCCATCACCTTTTGTTTTCCACGACTCCTCCGATCTAGTTCGCCGATAACGATGGAGTTATCCGATCAGAAACTATTCCATTACAGCCTCATCGCTCTCTACCTCATTTCACCCCTCACCTACATCCCCCTCAGGTTCCTCCAAGCTCCGTACGGAAAGCACAACCGTTCAGGTTGGGGACCCACAATCCCGCCTCCGGTGGCCTGGGTTCTAATGGAGAGCCCATCTCTCATTCTACCCCTTCTCCTCCTACCCTTCGGCCGACATTCCAAAAACCCAAAAGCTCTAATTCTCTTAGCCCCGTACATAACTCACTACATTCACCGAACCTGCATCTACCCGCTTAAACTTCGCAACAACCAGAGGAAGGACAAGCCAGAGGAAAGAGGGTTTGCGTTGAGTATAGCGATGATTGGATTTGGGTTTAACGTACTGAACGCGTACTTACAGGTCAGGTGGGTAAGTCACTACAAGGAGGACTATGAGAATGGCGGTGATGGGGGGTGGTCTTGGGTGATGTACATTGGTGGGTTGGTGGTGTTTGGGTTAGGGATGTGGTTGAACATATGGGCTGATAGGGTATTGGTGGGGTTGAAGAGGGTCGGAGGAGGAAGAGGGTATAAGGTGCCAAGAGGGGGTTGGTTTGAGACGGTGAGTTGTCCGAACTATTTGGGGGAGATAGTGGAGTGGATAGGGTGGAGTATAATGACATGGTCATGGGTAGGGTTAGGGTTTTTGATCTATACATGTGCTAATTTGGTGCCAAGAGCAAGGGCGAATCATAAATGGTATTTGGAGAAGTTTGGGGAGGATTATCCGAAGAATCGAAAGGCTGTCATTCCTTACTTGTATTGAAGAAATGTAATGGTAATGGTAATGAATGAGTATGTAATGTTATTTATTGAAAAATAAGTTATAGATATTGTTAATAATTAAAAAATATTTGATTGGTTTAATTTTTTATTTGGTTTAATTTATTTTAATAATATTTGTTATTAAAATTTGATTAATTTAATAATAGACACTTGTTTAAAATTTGATTAATTTAAAATATAGACACTGATTCCTTACCATACTCTTGTTAGTGCTTGTTTGGAGCTGATTAAAGAAGGGGGAATTGTTGATATTAGACACATCTGCTATGAAGATAACACTTGCACAAATCGACTTGCTAACTTAACACATTCATCACACCATGGACTTACTTATTGTGAAGACCCTCGGTTCAATTACATCCTATCCTTGCAGAGGATCGTGGAGGAATCAGTGTCTTGCAAGCTTAAATTTCTCTCCTCTGTTCAGTTAGTAGCAAAAAAAACAGAGTTCTTGATCTGAAGGTAATGATTAAAATTTACGTGATCAAATTTTTAACTAAAAGAGATTTAAAATTCAAGTTCGGAAAAAATCGAACAAGTTCACTTTTTATTTAAAATCCAAAATTTCAAAACTCGATTAGACCCAAACTTAATAACCCGAACCTAATTTACTCTCAAAATGCATATTAAATAGATACCCTTTGAATGCACACTAAATAAAATTTTCGAAGAACAAGTAACATTTTAATAGTATCACCAAAAGGCATTTCATTGGTCTAATGTTATGTGTTGTATTGGTTGTGCATTTGGAGGATTGCTTGTTTATTCTTTTGAGGTTTAGTTGAATGGCATAAATCATAAAATGTGAAGTCGCTATTTTTGTGAAAGTGCATTACTAATGAAACTGTCTACTAGAGAACTATAATAATACTATGGCCCTAACTCAAAAGCCACTGAGCACCGACGCGGTTGGACACAAGAAAGTGACCTAAGCAGCCAATTTTACTAATCGACCTTCAAAATCATAACATGGATGTAGAAAACAAGTGTTCCATTCCTTAAAAAGTTACAAGCAAGTTCTTAGCTTCCATTACCACTCAGCACAATTTATGCAAATAGTTTTATTCCATCAATGGAAAGAGCAGCATATTCTACCAAGTAAGAAACTTTAATAGAATAAATATGAAGTTGATAATTTCAGAAAATCTTATCTGAGAAAGTTTTTCTGCTAAAAGAATATCACAATGCTGCACCAATCTCATGTTGCCGTAGATGCGAATACCTTGAATGGCTAGGGAATGAAGGCGGGCCAATTCACCGTTGGTAGCAGTTTCGGGCTGAGACTGAAGTGTGTATTCACCAGAAAAGTACAGATCATGTTGATAAAGGCCACCTTTGGTTTATATCTCTATCTTTACTACTGGCAAAATTTTAGAAGAGAACCTGTACATTTCAGGAAAAACATATTCAGTGAGATGAAATTTAGCAGACCGAGAAATAAGGAACAAGAGTCAGCGAGCTCGAACCAATAAACACGAGACCAAATAAGCTTACTCTAAGGCAAGTCACTCTTTGCACCCACACTAAATTCTACTCGGGGTTTCATCAGGCTGGGAAATCTCATCTTTTGATTTGTCATTTTCTGAACTTTTATCCAATTCACTAGAAGAACGTATAGCTTCTGCAATCTTTGACTTCAACTGCTCGTGCTTTGATTTCAATTCTGAAGAATTGATAGCAGTTGAAAGTTTCTGCTTTATTTGCTGCTCCAGAGCCTCAATCTTATTTTTTGTTGCCGTATCAGGCGTCTTTCCTGCTTTTGCCAACTCCAATTTCAGTAGTTGGATCATGTTTTTCAAATCTGATGAGTTGATAACATCTCCAATTTTCTTGATAGTTTCTCCTTTCAAACTTTCCACCTTGTCCTTCAAATAAGGGGGAGCTGTCTGGTCGTTGAGTTCTTTTGTTTTCCTCACAACCGCAACATCCAAACCCATGGTCTTTAGAACATTTGCAAGTTCCAAATCTATCTCTTGCTTTAGCTTCAGAATGTGCTTTTTCGAATCTTGATCTAAATCTCCATCATCAGAAGCCCCCAACTTCTCAATTTCAGCCTTTAGGGCTTCCACCTTCTCCTTAAGATCAGGTTGGTCCATCACTTCTTTCACTTTCTTATTTATTTCACGCTTTAATGCTTCACCCTTACTGCTCCTCTCTGAGATGCTCTTTGCTGCAGAGAATTCCTTCAACATATCAAGCTTATACTTCAGGCTCCCATAGTTAGGTGCTGTTGACAAACCCTGATTGATTTCATCTTTTAGCTTTTCGATCTTGTCCATCAAAATGGGATGCATGAGTTGGTCCTTTGACTTTGCTTTTGAGAATTCTTGCTGCAACATTGAAACCCGGTCCTTATAGCCAATGGCTTTAATGGCCTCTTCAAATTCGATGTCAACCTCTCTTTTCAATTTTGCAATCATCTCATCTAAGGCCAACTCTGGAGGCTTGCTAGATGACTGCTTGGCTTTAGAGATCTGCTGTTTCAGTCTTTCAACCTCATCCTCCAACTCCACAACTGGAGTTTTTCCCGCGATAGGCTCTTCTTTCTTTTTCATATTAATTTTTCTTTTAGGATCAATCGGAATTCCTTCTTGGAAACCACCAATTTTACGGAATTTAAGCATGCGGTGTTGTAGCAATTCTTCCGTATCCATCTTCACTAGCTCCTGTAAATACCAATATGACAGAATTAATATACTGGAACAGGTTAGAATATTACAAAGAACTAGTGATAATGGCACTTACATCCATGGATTCATTAATAGCATTCTTAATCTGTTGTGAGGTCCATGTCGGATCTGCATGTGCACCACCAAGAGGTTCCTGTTAAATTTAGAAGAAAAGGAGAAATGCTTCAGAATTCACCCTAACATGGAGACTAAAAGTAGGACAAGACAGTGGTTGCTTGTCATGACAAGACTAAAAATGTCAAAAAAAGGAAAAAGTAAGTCCGAATGCTAGAAATTTGAACTACAGTTTCCCCTATATTTCTTGCAGAAGTACATGGGTAGGTGCCCCAGGAAGGTTTTACACTTATCCATGATTGCAACATGTCAGATCCACAATTGAAACAGTCATGCAATATTAAGTGAAGGAGAAAAGAAGGTACTAAAATGGAAGCATCAAAATGGAGAAGTTCATTACAGGGATAACACCATCTGCAATTTGCAACTTGGACAATTCAGTGGCTGTTATCTTCAGCTTCTCAGCTGCCTGCATTTATTACAGAAGAAGAAAAGTAAAATCATTCTGTAAAAAGTTGATAGTCTATGAACAGACAACTCAAATGTGAGAGTTCAAAGAAACCTTTGGAGCAGCTTTGGCACTCTTCCATAGAATTGCTGCACATGCTTCTGGACTATATCATAGAAAAGTTCAAAGATTGAAAATAGATCAACAAACATAGATCAGATATAAAGACTAGATCAAATACACTTCGTGATGGAACACGAAAAACAAAAAGTTTTTATAAAAGAAAAGTTCAAACTAAATCAGGCAATGATATGGCTTTTTAAGGTAAAATGCCAAAGATAAAAAGATAGTTATAAGTGCGTCCTCCCTGTCTTGGCAATTATGATGCCATTTGGAGCACAAGAAGTATGTGTATCGTATCGTTCCATACTGGTAAATGAGAATGTTATGTTAAAGTTGATAACAGTATTCTTGCAAATAAAAGGGTACATGACCAGGTCAGCAAATCTGCCCAATACATTTTACGACTCAAATGAAGTAGAAATTGCGCAGTTATATAAACAATCAGCTTCCAGGTTTCTTGAACGTAAGATCATTCGTAAAGAATTCATAGCTCTTGGCAATTCTGAGATTTCATCAACTAATTTTCAAAGCTAGGAACATTATGAACACATGATCCAAGTCTTTTTTTTTCTTTTTGAGTAATCATCAATGATCCTAATGATTCCAGAAGTAGATAAACCTGCTTAGCATCATTTGACAGGAAAAAACTGGGAAACACCTAAATTCAAACTTTCAGTATTCTATACTTGAACAAAGACATTGGCTAAGATCCATGGATTACCTAGCAACATAGAAAACTGCATTTTCAAGCATCAACAATTTATTAGCACAGCCAATGGCCAGAGCACCACCAGAGCCACCTTCCCCAATGACTATAGAAATAATTGGAACCTTTAGACCAAACATTGTTCTCAAATTATGAGCAATTGCTTCACCCTACACAAAGTAGCAAATGAGAGAGATAAGTAAACATTTAAAGAAAGCCACAAAATGCACAAATTTCTACTTACTTGGCCTAGTTCCTCAGATTTAAGGTCTGCAAAGGCCCCAGGTGTATCAATAAATGTAACTATAGGGAATCCATGATGATCAGCATAACGCATCATGCGTAAAGCTTTGCGATATCTATATCCAATTAAAGTTTCATGAGTTACATCAGATACTCAGCATTTTACTGTAGATGAACAAAACATAATCAGCTGAATAGAAACATTTTCTCCTTTAGATACAGATTGGAACATGCACAAGCAACTGAGCATACCCATGGGGAGTAGGCATCCCAAAGTTTCGCATAATATTCTCCTTTGTGTTTCTACCTTTCTGGTGACCCATGAACATATACCTTCTACCATCTATGGTTCCTACTCCAGTAACAATAGCAGGATCATCATATCCTGCTCGATCTCCATGAAGCTCTACAAACTGGACATAGCAGGACAAAAGAGCACTCTCTAAGACAAGCTCCAAATATTGAACAAGTTCTCTCATGCACCTCCTTGACTATAGATCATTGAAAGGATAAATCATGCAATTACTGAAATTCCAAAATTAAAAACTTGAAAGTACTAAACCTTCTCAGTGATGCTAAAAATGTGATCAAGGAAAGTAGGCCTGTTAGGATGTCTTGCAATATTGACACGCTGAATAGGAGTCAGATGTGTATACAAATCCTTCAAAGCCTGAAATGGACAAATGGGATGCATAAATGATACAATTTAAAACCTTAGGTTGACATATTGGAAATTTCTCCAAAAGTACAAAGGTCAATACAGAATTTGTGTATACACAATCAGAGACACAAGGATATATGCATATATAGAGAAAAGTGTGTCAGAACCTAGGATGCCTTCAAAGGAGAAATGTAAGAGAAGGAAGCATCACTTATTGTTTATTACTCCTGGTTCTCATCGTTCACCTATCCAAGGAAACAAATATAAACTGTCTGCCTAGAAAACTAGTATTCCATTACTTCTATTCGCATTATATAATTTTCTAAACAGTCAAGTTCAAACAAATAAAACTCAGGAGTTGAGGCAAATATAGGTGGAATAAGAATCAACAGTACTTCATTTGACCCAGAAATTGGGATCATTGTAAGATAAGGAAGGTAAAACTTTGTCTCTTAATTCAAGATACTTGACATTTTGAAATAACTCAAGACCAAGCTAATTTACAAACTAGTAACAAACATTTTCAGGATTTAATCAAGATTTTCATGCAAGAAGGTCATCCTCCCGTTGTTCACATGATCCTTTGATTGAACATTATTCTAACAATATAATTGCTTGGTAATAGAGGACGCAAATGATTTAAATTTGTAACTCAAACTCTCTCTAGCAACATGCCTCATGAAAGAAGTTGAATTCATCAAACCTGTTGATATTTATTCTCCAACGATACAATTTGATCGCTGAAATCCAACCCAGTCTCATTAGCCATCTTCCTTACCTACAAATCAACAGAAAATAAACAACAATTCCAATAACACACTAAGCAGAAGTACGCAAACTCTCAGCTACAAATTCCAATTAACACAACCGCAAAATTAACTCACATCTATGATCTTCTTTTCAAGATCAACTAGCGGTTTCTCGAAATCCAAAGTAACCGGCTTAGGCTTTTCTTTGAGAGGCTTGAAATGGGAGAGATGAGTGAGGACTCCGCCCTTCACATTCGGATCCGGATCGTCGGGCCACGGATACTCATGCTTCTTCACCTTCCTTATCCTCGCAACTACCCCAAAATCCCTATTCCGCAAGTTGAATCTCGCCCTTCCAAGACTTCTCAGCGGAATACCGTTTCTCCCGCTGCTGGAGCTCCGGAGAAGATCCGACGCCGCAGAACCGGCGAGTGCGAACGGAGAATGCGAAGTAGAAGCCATAATTTTGCCAAACAGATCTCTAAAACATTAAAATTAGCTTCAAATGAAACATAAAATTCAAACAAATCACTAATTCCAAAGAGTAAAAAGAAATAAGAATCACTCCGTTTGGCTACTGAATAACTACTCTCCTGCACAAATGAGCTCAGTATCTACAATGACCTAGTCAATCACAGAGCACATGAAGCTGAATTAAACGAAATGAGTTCGAATTTTCTCGGAAAACTTACCGGAAACCGTCTGAGAGATCGAGATCTCTCTAGAAGTGTGTAGAGAGAGAGAGGAGAGAGTGTAGACTAAAAGTGAAAAGAAGAAGAGAGGTGTTGGGTAGTTAATAAAGAGAGCATCGTAGAGATCGTCAATCGTCGATACTTCTTATGTGAAGAGAAGAACCAAGGAGCCAGTCCTTTTCAGTTTTTGCCGTTAAATAGAGGTGCGATTGGTTCGAACCTTGTCTAGTCCGATTCATTTCTGGTCTAGTTTGGCTCCATGACTCGATGGCTCGACGGGTTCGATGACCCCAGTCCTAGGGCTCGACGCCTCTCTTCAAAAAACTTCATTTCAAAATAAAATATATTGCTGGATAAAATATTAAAATAAAAAATTAATAATTAATTTCCTCGTTGACACCAGTCTTTGGTATTGAAATTCCAAATGATTAATTTTTAAATGGATGTAATAATTTATTAATCATTTTTAAAATATATTATTTAAAACGAGTTAAATTAAATAAACAAATTGTGTCTAACTCTTATGGTTTTTAATTTAGATTTAAAAGATTTAATGTTCCCCCTAAGTAATACATACATCTTTTAGTTGATTAACTCTTTATACTTAGAGCTGTTTGGTTAGATCTTAATTAATGGAATAAAATGAAACAAAACAGAATGGAACGGAATGGTTTATAATAGAATAAAATGTAATATAGTAAAAAGGTGTTTGGAAGGAATGACAAGATTCATAATATAATGTAGTGAAATATTGTTTATAAGATGGATGTAATAGAATGTAATATATATAATAAATGACTATTATACTCCTAATATTAAACTGGTTGTTACAAGAAGTTTAAAGCTATAATTTTAAAATAGAAATCATGTTCAATTAAAAAATCATGGTTGTGAGTGACAAATAATTTTCTATATTTTAAAATAATAAAAGTTTTATTATTTTATTATTAATTATATAAAAACATTATTAATTATTTAATAAATTTTATTCTATTATATGTGATTTGTATTTGAAAATTATTTATTTATATATAAATATATACAAACAATAAAAGAATACTTTTGATATGTTTTCTATTTTTCATTAATAAAAGTTTATTTTTTATTTTATTATTAATTATAAACAATTTTTTATTAATAATATAAAAATATTATTAATTAGGGTAAGGAGTCTGGAGAAAAGGGGATTAGGGTTAGAAGAAATAATTGGTATTAAGAAAAATTAATGAGGGTATATTAGGTAGTATGTATTTATTAGCTTACGTTTCATCCTAAACTCTCCGAATCGGAAATTTCTTATTTTCATTATTTATGATATAATGAAACGTAATATGAAACCCTTCACTTTCATTTCATTTCATTTGATTCTATTATGAAACCATCAATCAAACGATGGAAATTTATTACGTTTCATCTCATTCTATTCCCATTCTTTCAACCAAATGGAAGGTTTAAGTTAGAGTAATTTTAATTTAGTATTTAATTTTAAAACTTTAAAACTAAAAAATATTATTTTAAGACATTACTTAGATTGATTCAAAAACATGGTAGTTGGAAGTTAGGTGACCAAACTTTTGTTCTTTAATTGCCCTTTCCAACGATGCTTAGATTTAATAAATGACAAAATTAGCTCGGCTTGGCATATTTCGAAATTTATAAATTTAAAACATTAATTAAGATTCTGGTTAACTTCATTTTTTTTTATTTTAAGTTTTACATTAGACTCATATTGCTTTTTTTTAACAGAGGAATTATCAGTTGTTATTTTTTAAATGTTCATCGTATAAATCTCTAGATTGATGCAATAACTTGCAAATCATGTTAACTGGTATTTTACATTGGGCAAGTCTTTTACAACAGGCTCGATCGAGAGAGTGTAGACAAGGGAGATTCGAACAGAGAACCTTTTAGCCTCATGTTCCTCTCATTCTACCAACTCGACCACCCCTGTGGGGCTAATATTGCAGGACTTGGTCCAATATAAAATCTAAAATTTTCTTATAAAACAATGTTGTTTTGAGTAAACTAATATCATTTTTAATTTTTAATTTTTTTTTAATTTAGTCAAATCTGATCACACTTTAGATCGAGCTAGACCATAATACAAAATTTTGGACCGGTCGAACCTAGATGAACCTAAACCCAACTCGACCAATTGCTATGCTTACTTAGATTAGATAATATCTTAAAAATCCAAAGGTTATTATATGTCATGTAATTATTAAGATAATAAATTAGAATGACTAACAAAGGTTTAAGATATAATCTTCATTTAATGAAATAATTGATGAAATAGTGTTATGATCATCAAAATCAACAATTAATTGAATTGTTTGATAGTTTGTTAATTACTTTTGTTATAGAAAGATTCTTTTTAGTTGTACAAAATGTTCTTTTAATTGCATAAGTATCATATGTTGGATTAAGTAATTAAAATCAAGGGTGTTTTAAAAAATAAAAGATATGAACTAACTTTTAAAAGTTTGAATGAAAAATTTAAAAATACATAATATTACATAATTTGTAAATTAGTACTTAACATTAATATGTATGTACTAGTGTTTTAAAAATTGGACTGAAAATTAAATTAATAAAATAAGAGGTTTAAAGTTTAAATGATTCAGTCGATATTAAACTGTCATAAAATTAATTAAAGATTGAAAATTTTTAAAAACGATTGAAAAAATTGTCTTTACTTATTGAAAAATTTAGAATTTAACTAAAAAGACTGCTAAATGAAAATTATTTGATTTACAAAATTAATTAGTTTATGAAATATGAAAATTAATTGATTAATTAATAAACTAATTGATTTTAACTAGGGATGTCAACTTGGCCTGCCCCGACCTCAGATCATGCTAGCTCGTGGGCTGACGGCCTAGGATGAACCAGCTCTGCCATGCCATTTGTTTTTTAAGGAAAAAAATTTCAAATAGGACATTATTTTGTTGAAGTAACGGCTGGGCCACGGACCCCAAACGAGCCACTCGCCCTCCCGTAGCTCGGTCAACCCAAGCTAAAAGCGGACCGAGCCTTTTTTACCATCTCTAATTTTAACAATAAAAATTATTAAATTAAATTAAAAAATAAAAAATTAAACTAAAAAGTTGACTTGTTCGAGATTTTTACTATTAAACCGATTGAACTAGTTCGGTTTAGAAAACATTGAAATCTATAAAATAATCTTAAAATTTTAATTTTCAATTTTATAAAATATGTGATAATTTGGGATCTTATATACATTTATAGGAAAATTTAAGAGGGTTCGTACTTCGTACCTTTAGTAGAAAAGTTGAAAGAAAAGGGACAAAAACCAAAAGGGATTCCGTTGCCGGGACTTGAACCCGGGTCTCTCGGGTGAGAGCCGAGTATCCTAACCAACTAGACTACAACGGAATGATGTTCACTGGTTAAGAATAAAAATATTTATACAATGTTTTAATTATCCTACTTGTTTTCTTCACATTTTCACCGATTTGGTTTTGGCTCCCCCTTTGATTGAGTGGCAATGGCGGAAAACGCTTTGAACGGTGCTCTCAGCATTCTCGTCTTTAACTGTTTCCTCTACGTTACTCCTGAACTGCACCAATTATGTTTACTCATATAACGTATAATGATTTGTAGAGAATGTACTGGAGCAGCTTAGGCTTGGACTCGCCCGATTTGAGCTTGTCTCATCTCCGGTTCCTTCAGTTTCGCCTTTCTTCGCGAGTAACAGCCATCGGTTTTTTGCGAGAATTGGACCCTCAATGTAAGTGTTCATGGTTATCCTGAAATGGGTTTTGGGTTATACTTGGAATTGCAGTGATTTTGCTTTCTATGTCACATGTTCAGAGCATCGCCAGCTATGAAAAAACTCGAGCATTATTCAGTTCAGAAAGTTACTGGAGATGGCCGTTGTCTTTTTCGGGCTCTGGTAGTCAATTTTGCGTTTAGTCATGCATAAACCCTTTTCTTATCGTTTGTTCTTGAGATCAAAGAATCAGCTTCTTAGTGACTATTGAGTTCATTTTGGGTCTTCCTATGGTGCGTTGGGTACATTTTAGGCCAAAGGAATGGCTTTTAACAAGGGCATCTCTCTAAATCCAAGGGAAGAGAGGGACAATGCAGGTACACTTCATGGGGATACTCTTTCACTGATCAATTCATCAAAGTTTGAATCTTTTTTCGTGAAGGCTTCATTATAATTCTTCTACCATGGGTTTATGTTTAAGTTTGGTTAGTCACTGTTGTACATTGCATTGATCCAATAAAAAAATCTGTTATTGTATTCTCTTGCTGAACATACCAGATGAACTGCGAATGGCTGTGAAAGAGATCATATGTGACAGCAGTGGAGAACGCCAGAGGTATGAAGAAGCATTGGTTGCAATTACTGTTGATGAGTCTCTGAAACGGTGAGTCTTTGAAAGCAGACAGTTTCTCTTTTTCAAACTGGGATTCGTGATGGTGGAGGAACTGAATTGCAAAAAAGAGGGATTCTAGTAGTAAAATATCTAACAGAACCGTGGCTGGAATTGAGAGATCTCATTCAAAGTGAAAGATATTAACTGTCTAGAGTTTCTTTTTGTTTATTATATGGATGATCCGATCTGCTTGTGTTCTTACAAATTTAACATGGTACTTTTCTTCTCCTAGTTACTGCCAACGAATTCAACGTCCTGATTTTTGGGGTGGAGAGTCGGAACTGCTGGTTAGTCCTCTCTTTAATGCAAGCTTGCCTGAAGTTACAAATGTTACAATTTCATTTTACATTGTCATGCAAATTCCTGTAGCATCTGCATTAACTGCTCAAACTTTTCAGATTAGCAGGTGGGAAACCGAGTTTGTTGCTGGTGGTTGATGTCAAATTAGTTACTAGTGTGAGCTCTTGAATCATTTGATTTAGAGTAGTTGATGTCAAATTAGATACTGGTGTGAGCTTTTGTATACCTTGATTAGTTTCTGTTGGACTCAAAGACAAACAGCCGAATTTCATCCAGTGATTTTCTTGCTGTAATATACTCACAATAAAAAACCGGTATTTGAAGCGTCTGTAAAGTCGCCTCATGTAATGAATCATCAGACCAGTGTTTTTTTGGTCGAATTGGTTTTCCATTATTGGATTTATGTATTTGTCTTCCCCTGAATGAGTCTTGTTTCTTATTCTGCAAAATAGTTCACGTAATTCAACTCAGTTCTTCATGAAACAGTTCAGTGACCTTTAATCTTGAATCAGGTGCTGTCAAAATTGTGTGGTCTGCCCATCACTGTCTATATACCAGAGCATGAGGTATGTTGACAATACTGATTCTCCAGATTAAATCCTGAAAACACTTGAAAATCTAACGGTCCTGCTAGTTCTTTAAGTCATTAAAGATTGGATCTTGGAAACTGATTTTTCTCTCCTTTTCAAGTCTAGTAGCATGTCAATCGGCAAGTCGGGGATTAAATTCACAGGAAGAATATTGCCTTTATATCCAGTTATAATGCAACCTAACTTTCTGCATTTTAGGCTTTCAATAACCATAACTTCATACTTGCCTGCACTTCAGTCACTGACAAAAACATTGCATATGCTAGAAATTGATTGCAAAGATGTTCTTTTAAACGTTCTGTATCGCAACAAATTGCAGCATACGAGAGGTGGATGGAGCTCTGGTTTTATTCCCATAGCCGAGTATGGATCGGAGTTTTGCAAAGGCTCAATGAAGAGAAAACCAAGGAAGGTTGTGAGGTTACTGTATAGTGGTAAGAACCACTATGATCTACTTGTCTAAGACTCCATGAATGTGAAGAAATACCAAAGAAACCTTGTTCTACAGGAGGATTTAGGTTTCATTTTGACTTGGTTTATACTAAAAGGTGAAGAAATGCTCCATCTTTGTTTGTTGACAATCATTTACCAAAAGCTTCTTGTTTTCTAGTCCATGACTTTATTTTGCCTCTTGTATACTTCCCAAAGTTATTATCTTTGTATAAATTATTAAAAATACGCTGTAATGTGTTCATGCATTATTACCTTAATCTCTAACAATTGTTAAAACTTTGAGAGTTCTCACCATATCACTTGCTTTGGAAATGATAAATTCGATCGAAACGATGTGTATCCAATCCATTCAAATGAATTTAGTCGTAATGCTAAAATGCTGATTAGTTTGAAGTTTGGTTTGGGTTCAAAAATTCCTGTGTTTGGACCTCTCTACTTAAGTTTGGTATGGGAGAGCAGTGGTGGCATCAATCTGCACTTATTCTCAATAAGTACTTATGAAATATGAAAATAGGTATTTGGTAGTGCGATTATGGTTGCTGAAAAGAGATAAAATAGCTAAAAAGCATATTGATTTAACAAATTATTAATTATTGTATAAATAATTAAAAAAATATATTACTAGTCATATAAATTTAAAATTATAAAATATTAAATTAAAATAAGAAAATATAAATAAAATAAATTTAGCAAATAAAATATTTCATAAAATATATTATTGGTTATATAAAATTTAAAAATGTAAATAATAAAATATTAAATTAAAATAAGAAAATATAAATAAAACAAATTTAGTAAATAAAATATTTCATAAATATATTATTAGTTATATACGTTCGACTTACTTTCTATTAATTGAGGATATAATGGAAAATAATAATTATCAGAAGGTTATTAATAGAAAGTAGAATTTTTACCACATAAGCACTTTTCTATTGCAACCCTCTTTCTGCTTATTGATTTCTACGGTGGTACTGAACTTTCCTCCAACCTTTGGTTGTCCGCTTGCAAATCTAAACATGTAATTACGTTTGAAAACTGCAGTGAATAAGTACTTATTCCTACTGCACCGCCTTACACTTTCTTAGATTAAGCTTGTCGTACAGGGCTTGTCTAGTACGAAATACCCAGTTGACGTGATTTGCAAGATATTGTGTCAATTCGAATGTTTACTCGATGTGTATCCAAAGAATAATTACTGCGAGTACCTTCATTCAAAAAAAAAATCATAAACCCGACTTGATTTATTGTCATTTTTTTTAATTATAGTTAAAAAGAAAATAAATATATTATAGATAATTACTAAGCTTGTGAATACCTTGTAAAAATAGACACTTTAGTTTAAACATTACAAACATTGTAACGAACTCCACTTCCATGGTCATTGGAAGACACGTGGCAACAAACCCAAACGTCTATATCTTTTTTTTTTAATTTCCACAATAACATTTCTCTCTGTTTTCTTCTCTCCCAAGCACCTTCTTTATAGGAGTCCGAGCGAGCGCAATTATGGTCCTCTAGGGTTGTTTGTTTCTGTATCTGAACAACAAAATCTTCAAAAGGAAGAAAATTGTTTGTGGGTTTAGTTCAATGGAAGGAGCGAGCAATGGGGGAATACTGTACCATGAAGTACAAGAGGGGAAGTTGTGTGCGTTGCATTGCGTGAACGCGGTGTTGCAAGGCCCTTTCTTCTCAGAACTGGATTTGGCGGCGCTCGCCACCGATCTTGACCACAAGGAGCGTCAGGTCATGCAAGAGTTGGGTGACTTCGTATCCTTCGAGTCTCACAACGTTTCATTGGGGGGCGATTTCAGTATTCAGGTTGCTTGATCACCCATTCTCTCTTTGAAATTGTCTTCTTAAATTGATTTTTGTTTGGATACTTGGAAATGAAGGTGGAGTTTTTGTTCCTTTTGATTGATGACTCTTGTTTTAAGTCATTCTTCTTGTTTGGGGAGTGGATTGTACATTGGCTTTTTAGTTCTTTGTCTGCATTCTAGGCTAAAGCCGAGAACTTTCATAAGATTGAAATGAACCTTGCTTGTGTCGCTTCTGTTACAAGTGAGCTGCAGTGGTTCTGAGTTTGGTTTTGGGTGATCCTTACCCAAGACAAATGAAGGCTCTTCATATCAACATTTTGTTTGTTTTTGTCATAGGTTTGTTTTTTTAACAGACAACAATGTGAGGGAGTGATACAGTTTAACGAAGTGTGAACCCTGGAGAAGTAATCGAAAGATAAGAGGATAGGTTTGTAGTCTCTAATCCTTAATGGGTGAAATAATATGAAGGCTTTAGAATTCAGATCATATTTATGGAAACAAGACTTTCTTTCCGTTACCTTATTGAATATTCGGCTTGGTATGCTTCTTGATCAACATTAAAATACTAGATGAGGAATCACATTTATTAATTAAGTTTGAATGTGTGATTCTCATATCGTATAGATAGATTTTCCATACGAGGAAATGGTTTTTGGTACACTTAGGCTAGCATATTGTTGGGTTCAAGATAATGTTGATGTTGATTTTACCTTTTATTCTTTTTGGAACATATAAGAGGAGAAAGCAAAACTATGTGCCTTTGGTGCTTGTATTAACCCTTCTGCATCTGGATCCTAAGTAAGCAGTTGGTTAAGTTCCATTTGAAGATGGTCCTGTTGTATTCAGGAACGGAAGTTTGGTCAGTTGTTATTCCACCTCTCACACCCTAGTCATGCTGTATTATCATTTGTCCTTTCTTGTATACGTATCGTGATTTGTAAGACTAACTGTTGTGGTGGATCTCGCTTTTACTTTAACTGGAATATTCCTTTTAAATCTTAACTATTATGTTGTTTTAATGCTATCTGATCAGATTGTCTGTCGATTTTAATCAATTTAGCTTTGCTAGTTGGTTCACATAACGGATTGTTTCCAAATTATGGATACTAATGTTAGAATCATTGATACATATCTTTCTAATCTTTGGAGCTTCCATTTCCATAAATATTTAGCCAGGGTAGAAGGTTAGATAAGTCCAAAATACCATTTGAGACGAGTTTTGCATAATTAACTTTGTAACACATATTTAAGTGGTCTAACTTATCTATGCGCAAACAGAAATTTAATGAAATATTAAGGTAACTCTTTAATTGCCACTTACAGGATCCAGGGATAAGTTTACACCTGACCAATTCAGTTGGAGTTGTATTGCTGTGGATGCTATTAGCCCATTTGCTATCTTAGATGAACACATATTAATGAGTCTGTGATTTAATTATTAAACTACACTTGAAGGAGAAGGTTTAAACATGGAAACATTATAATACAACCAAATCAGATTGTTGTCTTTGAACGTGAATTTGTTTCTAAACCGGAAATTGAATTAATTGGAGATTGCAACGACTACGATAAATTTACTCGGCTGTAGCTGTTTATCATCAGACTTTTAATGGTTCAATACATTACAATTGAGAAAAGAACCACATTCCATCATTTGCAAGAAACAAGGGTCTGAATTTTAAAGATCCCATACTTTTTTCCTTTTTCCTTCAAGTAATACTAGGGATGCTACAACTCAATACCAATAGTGTGACAACTACGGTGCAACATTAAAGAGCCATGTGTTCCATGGTTTTGATCCACTGTTAACCTTTTCTAGGAGCGTTTTAGGCAGTTGATGCATCAAGACATAATTAGTTATGAATATCTAAGTCTCTTATATTGCCATATTTTATTCCATATTTATAAACGAACCAGGTAAGCCCTTCGACCAGAAAATGATGTATTCTAGAAATTTTGAGTGATGTTGTAAATTAAATTGAAGTAGTTCTTATTGAGGATGCATGTGAGCATTGTTAGTTGAATTGGCAACTTGTTACGCAGAAATTTATTGAAGTCGTCCAAAAGTTAATGTTTTCAGAAAATACTTAATACAGGTTCTGCAGAAGGCTTTAGAAGTATGGGACTTGCAAGCCATTCCTTTGAACAGTCCAGTTGCTGAGTCTGCGCAGATTAACCCCGATCTGGAAAATGCTTTTATTTGTCACTTGCATGACCATTGGTTCTGTATTAGGAAAGTAAATGGGGAATGGTATAATTTTGACAGTTTCTATGTGGCTCCGCAGCATCTTTCAAAGTTCTATCTGGCAGCTTATCTTGACTCTTTGAGGAGCTCTGGCTGGAGCATATTCCTGGTGAGAGGTAACTTCCCAAAAGAGTTCCCCATCACATCATCTGAAGCTTCTAATGGCTATGGACAATGGCTGTCTCCTGAAGATGCTGAGAGGATCACAAAAGCCTGCAACTCAATGAATGCACTTAACCAAGGTGGTTCTACTCCGCAGGATGCTGTTGCACATCGAGAAGTTCTTTCAGAAATAGAAGATCGTGATTTGAGAGCTGCAATAGCTGCCAGCAAGGAGGATACTTTCCTGCTGGAGGCTGCTTCTGAATCCAGCGATCCTTCAAAAGCCAGTGGTTCTACTCAGCAGGATTCCCTTGAAGTTCTTTCAAAAATTGAAGATTGTGATCTGAAAGCTGCAATAGCTGCCAGCAAGGAGGATTTTTTCCTGCTAGAGGCTGCTGCTGAATCTAATACTTCTTCAAAGTCTGTAACTCAGTGACTCCTCTTAACGAAGGTGGCTTTACTGGGCAGAATTCTGTTGTATATCAACAAGTTGTTTCAGAATTAGATCAGAATTTGAAATCCGAGATAGCTGCCAGCAAAGACGGTTCTTCCCTGCCAGAGGCTGCTGTTGAAGCTAACACTCCTTTGAACGATGAAGTTAAGTGGAGCAAAAAATGAATAGGAAAATATATGCTTTCAAATTCATAATTTTCTGAGCGACAATGGTTCATTGCAGGTAGGATGTTTTGAGCACATTGTTCTGAGGTCATTAAATTAAACAACAATGTACATTCCTTATACATTTTGTTGAAATAGATTTAAACTATAGATTAAACGATGAATAACAATTCTGCTATAAAGATCTATATTATTCATGATATCATGCTAGGTTTCGTGCATTTCTCCTTTCTATACTGCATGAGTTAATGTTATGTCACAATTACTGAACTCTTACTTTTACTTATGCATGTTAGTCCATTAGCTATAAAGGCTAGGGATGGTAAACTGGCCGGGTCCGAATGTTTCAAACCAACCGGTACTGTTTTGGCTCCAACCTGCCCACTCGTCGAGGCTGATCTGGACTTAAATAAAAAATGGCGAGTCTGGTTCAACCTAACTCTAGCAAAACGGCCAGAAACTCCCACTTCCTTTTGCTGCAAAATGACAAAACTAGAAAGTTGGCCATCTTAAGAGTCCTTAAAACTCATGAAGATGAAGTTTCAAGTGGTTGACACTCCGTCATTTTGCAGGTTATTGCGATTATCAGATAATACATTCCAGAGGTAAGAAAACATTAGGAAACAAAGCCACACTTCAAGCTACGAAACCCGTTAAGTAACACAGTAAGCCCATCAAGAGTCACAAAACTTTCTTCACCTCTGCCCCCTCCACTCTCCAATGGTCGACGTTGTTTATATTTACACAAACAATTCAATTAAATAAAAAGTTGGAAAGTCATTGAAACAAATCGAAATTAAGACTAAAAAAAAAGAAATGGGTGGTATGACGCTTTTAGGCTGGAACATGAAGAGAAATGACGTCTTTTTTGAATATATCCAATTCGGATCAATGTACATTGACTCCTCAGCCAAAAGTAAAAGACGGGGAAAAAATAGTAAAGATTTAAGGGAGTCGTCAGATAGAAAGGGTAAGAAACCCATTGTTCCCTTTTCTTTCTTCCACCGATCGTCTCTCTTTATAAGAGATCTGAAAATTGTTCAAAGTTTCGATTTTTGGGTTTTCCTCAAATGGGTTCATCCGATCGGTTGTTTAACAGACAGAGAACTGTTCATGAGATCCTGGGTGGAGGTTCTGGTATGTTTCTCTAACAGTTTTGAACATCTTCCACGTTCAATTACTCTTGTCTTCTGGTCATGTGCATTATATAAATCATTCGTTTGATAATTGGGAAATGTATTACCTTTTTCAAGAAATTCATGCTAGGAGTTGACAGGATTGTCTCCGATCAAATGGGTATCTTTAATGAGATCAAAAGTTTCATGCTTGTTCTTTGTTTTCAACAGTCGCAGATGTGATACTGTGGAGGCAAAAGAACGTTACTTTGGGCATACTGTCGGCAACTTTATCGTCTTGGGTGGTCTTTGAGAGATCAGGATATACTCTGTTGTCTCTCATTTCTAGTGTTCTTCTCCTCCTACTAACCATTCTCTTCCTTTGGGCCAAATCTGCAGCTATACTTAACAGGTAATTTCCAATTTCTTAATTTCCATTGAAGATGTACGGTCTTCTATATCCTGATGTTCCTGGAATTAGACAATCTGATATGAATTAATTGCAGATATGTAGTAATTGGTATGTTACGTAAACCTCTTTAGAAAGGGAACTTTGAACATTGTCATTTGTTGCATTGGTGAATGAGGAATTTTGTATGGGGTATGATGATCCTTGGAACTTGAATTTATTTGTTCATTTTCTGTTCTCTCCCTTGAGCAGACCTCCTCCTCCTTTACCAGTATTGCATCTGTCGGAAGAAATGGTGAAGGAAGTCAGCGGATTGATCCAGAATCGTGTCAATGATCTGCTCTCTGTTTTTGAGGACATTGCGCTTGGCAAAGACACAAACTTGTATTTCAAAGTTGCTGCTTATCTGTTGCTGATATCTGTAGCCGGGGGCCTAACAGATATGCTCACTTTGGGCTATATCAGTAAGTTTTACTTCGATGACTATTTTTACTGGAGAGGAAGAAACAAGTGTGTTGTTTCTGGGTTAGAATAGCTTCATCCTGTTCAGCAATTGACTGATTATGCCTGCTAGAAGTCTCTGTTATCTGAAAGTTCTGGTCTGATTCTCCATTTTATCTCTGTTTCAGGCCTTGTTATCATTCTCACAGTCCCTGCAGTCTATGAGAGATATGAAGATTGTGTAGATAAACACATCAACATTGCATTCAGAAAACTACGTCACTTGTATGCAAAGTTCGACGTTGAGTGTGTCGGAAAAGTTCGAAACTGGATTTTGGAGAAACAGAAACTGAGCTGATTATTTGACGAAATTTCTGAAGTGATCTTTTGAAAGGTGCTACAGAGTGTTTGGGATGAGAAACTTGTCTTTGCCATAAATTCAAAGCTTGGGAGATTGCTTCCTGATTCCTTTTGTGTATTTTGATCTTTTCTCTTCCTCTTTCTTGTTTCCTTTCTCTCACTTTATGTGAGAAATTGTATAGGTGTTTCTGACTTTCAAATAGCTGGAATTGAGATGAAAATACTTAAACGACAAGTGATAGTTTCTTTGGTGTTTGGATATGAATTGACAGGTTCACAAACTCACAAGATCGGGCCTAATCAACTTCATTCAATTGTGAACTTTTGTAGACTCAAACTTAAAGAGCTAAAATGCACAACAGACTGTATACCTTAAATTCATAATAAACTGTTTTCTTAACCAAGAAGAGACAAGTTAATTTAAAAATGGATTAAGACTAAGTCCAATCAAAGAATAAATTTTAGCAGAAAATACATTAGGCCGTTAATCTAATCCTGACCACGTCCAAAGTTATCTCGGTTTTCATGTTGCAATCTGAATCCTTGTCAGTCATTCACCTGAATAGTATTTAGCTCGCCTGGATTGCGAAAAATGCGATAAGGTAGGTGGAGGTGGTGGAGGAGGTGAAAAGGGCTGTGGTGTTGATATGCTTTTGCCATCCCTGAGTTCCATAGGGTTGCTACTCTGCACAAGTTCCTTAGCCATGTTGCCAGAGGCTTGGTGAAGAGGAAGCATTGGTAGACCTCCTGGATTCCTTCCATAATCTCCTTGATAACGTGCGACATAGCCCTGAGAATCAGACAAGCTACCAAAACCATCCGGACCTCCCTGGCTCCCAGATGCCGGTTCAGTGTTCCACGGAGGAGGATAATTTGGCATAAAATTGACACCTGGCGGTGGTCTTGGTGGAAATCCCAACAAAGACCCTTGTTCTGGTCCAACTTCCTGGGAAGAATTTGGCCCGGCCATCTCATAGGGAGCACCATAGAATGACTGAGCTCCTTCAGGTTGAAAAGGAGGAACTGCAAATTGAGGAGTCATCAAAGGATTGGAATTCATAGGCATAAGAAAGTTCGGCGGTTGCATGGCATTCATGGGCGGGTATTCTGGTATTGAAGACTCAGATAAAACTCCTTGCTGCTTGTCTGAATACTGGGTAGACTCTGGTTGGGGGTTTATCAGTATGCTACTTTGAAAATGATTTGGGAGGCCAGAGGGAGCATTGTCAGCATAGGGTTCTGAGTTGTAGTTTTGGGCCTGCCCAAAGAATGGCGGCGGTGGTTGCATCACTGGCCTTGGAAGCAACTGTTCTCTTGTTTGCTGCCAGCGGACTTTGTCTTCAGAATCAAGAAGCTGAGTATTTGAACCAGGTGAAATAACTGGCCTTGGGAGACCTCGAACTGTGGAATCAGAAGTAGTTGGCTGTCTCATACTTTGAACCTCTGATTCCAGGCAGTCCTCTTTCTCTGCATTTGGGTGCAGAAGATCAGCATGATTCTCATGGATATGAGTTTCAAATTCACTTCTCTTTAGGAAAGACCTGAGACAATGAGGAGCTGCACAGATGAAGATCCCTTCCATCAATTTGATTGACTGAATCTTTTGTATACGTTCATCACAACTGTGTTTCAAGAGAAATAAGCAATGATTCATTCAGTTCATTTCTTAATCAAATGCACACGCCAAAGTGGTCAAATGCACATAAGCTGTAAGGTAACACTATTCTGAACTCTGCAACTCGGTAATAGTTGACATAGAGTAACAATGTTACGAAAATTCCCAAAGAAAAAATTCACACCAAAGTAATATAAAGATCAGCAACAAAGATTACAAGCATAAATTTAGATGTCTACTTACAGATAGCAGATTGAATCACTTCTTGCACAATCCAGACAGTAGGCATGCTCACAAGGGCTCTGCATGAGATAATCATGTCAAAAAGGAAAATATGATCCAAAAAAAGTTAAACGAGTTTAAAATGCTCGAAGATTCAACTTAAGAGGTACATCCATGAGAGAAGAAATGAGAAAAGAACATAACGAAAACAACAAAATCACACAATCCCACGAACCTATAAAGATGAGAACAAGATTAAATCAATCAACAAAATCCAGACTATATTGCAGCTCCTAAAACCTACTAAATGAAGATAACATCACAAGAGAATGAAGTTCTAAAATCATTACTTCAATTGTGTCAAAGAAGAAAAAGAAAAACTTCAATCATATTAACAAGCAACTAAACATTATAATTGGGTATTAGCTCCCATAAACTAAGATTCAAGCTTATTCCTACCTCCAAAAGGAATTACTTTTCACTTGCAAGAGATTACTGTTCTGTTCACTTGATCAAGACATAAACAGAAACAAAGAACTTTGCGTCCCCAAAATTTGATCTCCACTCAGTTCAAAAATCCCCAAATTTCTAGTAATGAAAAGGATAAATAAAGCCTTAACAAGGACATACCAAGCGTCCATAGATAGCGATTGGAAAATCACAACGAACGCAAAAGTGAACCCTCTCGCCAAGTTGCCGACGCGACCTCCTCCCCACTGTCTTAATCGAAATTGCACTCGTCGCCGGACCAACGCCCTTGCCCACAGGGAGATCGGCGAGGACAAGATGGTCGGGGCACGCCACAGTCACGGTCTCCGCCGGCGACGGCTTAGCCACTCCGCTGCTCTCCGACGAGGGCTTTATAAGCCTAATTTGAAGCGCCTTCGACATTGTATGTAATTCTAACCAATACTGCAACGCTTTTTGCAACGAAATTAACGGGTTCGCAATCGACGGCGTTCGGATCCGGTTATTCGGGTTCGGGTCCTCTTCTTCTATCGGAATATGCAAGAGCAGTGAGAGAGGAGAGAGGACACAAAATGACGGCGTTCGTTTTAGACGTATAGTTGTACACTTTGAAACCGAAACGACTGCGTTTCTAGAAATCGATAATATTTTATTAATTTTTTGTTAAATTCATTACCGAATGTGTATATAAATTAAAATAATTCAACATAAATTGGATAAAAATTATGGTTAATATCTTTAATAGTATGCGATATTTCTTGGGGTCGACCCGGTTTTGTCCTGAGTTGGCCGGATCACGGGCAGGTCACAGGCTTGCTCGTGGCCCAGTTGTTATTTTCAAAATGAGAAAAACAAAGTTGCAGGCTGAACCTATTGGTATCCCTACTTAGGATTACGTCTTCTCTTTTTTTTTAATATTAGTTTTGTGTGTAACGGTAACAGATAACCTTAGACTTGACCTGAACCCAACAGGTTTGATCCAATTTAAATGAACCTTAGTTTAGGGTTAATTTTTTTAATTTTTACGCTTCGACCATGCTCAAACTAGATAGAAATACGACATTGTTTTAAATAAAATGATATTATTTTATTTTTAATTTTAAATAAAAATCGAGCTAAGCCTCGACTTGAGTAGAAATTTTTGCACCAAGCTCAACCCGGGACTTGCCCAACTTATTGCCAAATTTATCTTCGTGTTTTCTACAATGTTTTAAAAATTAGACCGGAAGTTAAATTGGTAAAATAAAAAGTTTAGAGTTTAAAAGATTTAACGTGTATTAAACCGACTAAAAATCGTATAAATTAAAGATTTTGAAATATGATTGAAAGAAATTAGCCTTACCTATTGATTAATTTGAAAGTTAATTGACAATTCAATGTTTGTATAGTTAAACCGGCAGAACCGATTAAGTTAATTTTCCACAATGAATAAAAATAAAAATGTTTAAAAATAAAGAATAAAATCTCAAAAAATGTCTTTTATCCTTTTTTGTAATTTCAAAGTTAATTTAAACTTATTTTCTAAATTGTAATGTGATTAAGTTTATTTTGAAATAAAAAAAGTTACGTTCAAACAACATTTTATGTAAAAATAAAAAAAAACATTGATTTTATAATATCATTATCTACAACAATAAGTATGGAATCTTTTTTTTTTAAACAGAAGAACATGCAACTGCTATCCTTTAGATTCGCACTAGATAAACCTCCAGATTGACACAATGGCCTATAAATCACATCAATCGGGTACTCCACACTAGACAAGCCTTGCACGATAATCTCCATATAGAGAGTGTAAGTAGGGAGAATTCAAACACAGAATCTTTTAACCTCATGCTCTATACTCGATCAACACAACCACTCATAGAGAGTATTTAATGTTACTTACTAATATATTTTACAATTTCTATATAAGAAAGGTATATTATCAAATAAAGAAGTTTAAATAGCACCTCTTGCAACTTATTTTTCACTAAAAAAATCCAGAAACAAAATCCAATAATTTGTAAATAATTGAATAAATATGTAGAAATTGTTGATTATGTTATTATTTTTGAGATAATTATTACAGTACAACATAGCTTGAAGCACAGAAACAAATTTCTTTTCCTAAAAGAAATAATTCCTGAATTTCTCAAAAAGTTTTATTTTTTCAGGATTCTTTGAACCAAAACTAGCAAGAACATTAGGGGGGAAAAAATCAGAGCTTTGGCTCATTATTCTATCAAAAACTACTTCCACACTACTCTCTTATCATCTTCATGAGGATTCCAAACTTCTAACAAATTTCTTTGCCTGTAACAACAAGAGAAGAAAAGCAAAAGAAATGGAAAGTGTGTTAAAAATGTATATATGCATAGGAAACACAATAAGGATTGAAATGGGCCCGAACTGACCGGTACATGACCACTCAAATTGACATCAAAACAAGAAACACATTGCAATTAGGGTTTACAACGGATCGGGCTGGTTCACACCCACTTAAACTGATACCAAAACGATGTCCTTTTGTTAGGTTGTTCTTTTAAGCCCAAAACAAGAAACACATTGCAATTAGGGATTGCAACGGATCGGGCTGGTCCAAACCCACTTAAACTGATACCAAAACAATGTCTTTTTGTTAGGTTGTTCTTTTAAGCCCAGCCTAACTTCAAGCCGGCCGGACCAGACCAAAAATGACAACCCTAATTGAAATCACAATCTTGCACTTTGCATATGAACAAAAGTAGAAGTGACAATGTGAAGGTGAAAATAGATAACCAAATGGAGAGAAAAAGGCTTTGGTTTTCAAATCTTACCTGTTCTAAGGTTAGAAACATGATCACATTCCAAGAACCCAGCCTTCCAAAATTTGGGATAAAGCCCTTGTAGAAAGCCAAAGGTCCCTACAACACAAACCATTCCAATGGCTTTTTAACTTAAAACTTCTCAAGAGAATCTAAAGCATGAATCTGGTACATTAGCACATTCAGGTGGAAGAAAGGCTCGCAAATGCTCGTCTAATCACGTCATGCATAAAGGCAAAACAATTGGAGATTTTCGATTTGGTGAATCGAAGTTATTTTTTGAGAAAAAGAGCTGTTTTAAGTAAATGCTTTCACAACTAAGTCACCAGAAGTTGGAGATTTTCGATTTCTCAGAAACCAGTATTGCAATAAATAGAAACAGACTTACGTCATTCTTCAAAGTCTTAACGAAACAGTCAAGAGTGCTTTTGTATGCAGAATCTCCCATCATTCTCGACTTTACCTGCCAAAGAAAAGGGTTTCAAAGTCTATAAATGAATTTGTTATTAAGACATTAATAAAGTCAAGACACTGACAAGCGAACAAATTAGTAAATCATTGATCTGACACTGGTTAAGACAAAATCATACAACTATGTCTGGTAATTGCGATTACTACATTGCACAACCAAACATACTCAAAGAACCAGTGAAGCAAACTATACATTCGTAATGCTGGACTTTCTTCTGCCATAAAGGAATTGACGTGGAGAAAGAAAAAATTGACTTAACTTCATGTTAGATACTAATTACTGATATACACAAACAGAAGGCACTGTAAAACAGGAGATCATAAACTCGTGGCTGATGAGCTTGAATGTACATGTAGAAATTTACCACGTCGACTGGAGAACCAATACAAACAGCAAAGAAACCTGCCCCAAGGCCAGCAAACAGATGAGTGACAACATTATCTGTGAATCCAGGTATTTTCAATATTGTCTGCATGGAAATCATTCAGTTTTAGTAATGGAGAAACAGTCTAACCCATCATACAAAAGAAGAAACTGATTTCTTCACATTCACCTGCTTCACTTGATCATAACTTGCCAGTTCAGCAGCATTTATGATAGCATTCCGAGCTACATTCGGTCCAAGCCCAGTCCAAAGTGCCTTGACTCCTTCCTGATACATTTGACCAAGTTAGAACAAGAGATGAAGCATTCATTTTAAGTTTTTATTTTGTCCTGCAGTGTAGGTACACAACCTGTCTCACAATGGTGGAATAGGCATTCAAAGCACCAGAGTAGCGTCTTGGAACACCAGGTGGTAATTTTCCTTCAGCCTGAAGTCTAACCTTCACAAGATCAGTCGGGTTTGCCACCGTGATTCCAAGAGCACCTGTTTCATGAGAGAAGCACGGTTAAGGTCTCCAGAGGACAAGGTGTTACTGTAATAGTGGCTTATAGTAATGATTAGAGCAATGAAGGCACTTGTAGTGATATAGAAAATAGTAAACCTTGCCCAATATCAGAGATGAAAATGTACATAAAAGTTGACAGATTTTCCATGTACTAATGTATCTGTTTAGAAGTTCACCTGTTGTGAGTGCTGCAAGAATTTTCTTGCTCAAGGGAACGTCTCCAACAAAGTCATTTCCGACATACAAGTTCTTCACCTGCCCAACAAGTTACTCTTACGTAAATACACCAAAGCCAACAAAATGAATAATCAATTTCAAGGCAAGGAAAAGTTTCAGAAACCCACTGGCTCATATAATCCAATTCTTAAGCCTCCAAATAGACATTGACGATGAAGTCCTGGTATAACACCTTTCCAGAGTGCCGCTAGACCTTCCTCCCTAGCAATGGTAGCTACTGTGCCCAGCATACCATTGTATTTAGGTAAGGCTAATGCCTCCCCTGCAACAGCTTTTTTTTGCAGCTGAAGCCTGACTTTAGCAGTGTCCAGAGGAATTGTACAAATCTACATTAAATACAAGCAGCTGCTGGGAATTAAAAAGAAAAAAATGAATTTTTTCCATTGAAGAATGCAATGGAAAGAAATGTACATGTGATATTTTAGCCACTTTAACTTTATCCCAAAAACAAACAACGCCAACAACAACATTCACCCGCAGTTGGAACCGACTGGGGACAACATAACCTTCAAGAATCAACATCCACAGTTCTTGAATCTCCGATGAATCGTTATTATATACCTTTTAAGCTGAAATTCCCTTGTCAACCTCTCAAAAATCTCTCAAATTAGCAAGAACCAACACCTGGTTAAGAACTAGCTGTGATGCTAAAGCTACAACAATCTTTAAGTGGAAGAGAGGGAAGAAGGGAAGACGATGATTTAAAAAAGGTGAATTGTCCAACGAAAGCTCACTATGAATGCGAAAAGGATGTGAATAGAGACTTGACCACCACAATAATGGTGATTTGAATCAGTACAGAAAACCCCAGAAGGGGTTAGGAACAGAGCCGTGCTTATTGCATCACTGATCACAAAGTCGAGTAATCAGGATTCATCACCTTCAGATATCATAAACCCAAAAGAGAACACCGAAGTAACACCTTAACAAATGCAGGGTAGAGATCACTGCAGGCATAGATCAAACTATTCTCGAATAAAATATTCAAACTTCATTGAAGCAACAAAAGGGGTGATCTGGGTAATCAAAGCTAACAATAACAGTTCTATGTTAATTATAAAAAGGCTTCAACTTTCAGTCAATACCTCCGCGAAACAAGCGGCAAAAGCACTACTAGCAAAGGTTCCGGCAAGGGAGATATCACTTTTACCCTTGGTATCGGCCACCATCTTCACCAAAAAGAAAGTCTCCAAGGCCGAAAAGAGAAGTCGTGACTACTATACTAATATTATAGTCTGTTAAAGAAGAGACAATAGGGAGGTGAAATAGGCAACGCGATAGGGTATTTATAGGAGGAGGAAATATGATTACATTGAAGGTCGAATATTGGGAAAAGAGACCAACTAGCCAGCTGGTCCTATGCAGGTTGAGCAAATTGGAATACTTCTTTTTTCCTTCTCTTTTGTCCTTTTGTTTCTTATCGTTCTTCTAATCTTCGTCATCCGCCATTAATACCAGATTTAGCTTAGCCACTAACCCAAATAAGAAACGTTACTGCTTATACATTTTGCTTCAACAAGCTGGCAATTTCCATAACAGGGTAACTTTAGAATTCACCATAAAGCAGTAGTTGCTACATAAAAATGTAAGCTTTTCTAATATTACGGTGAGTAAACAATAAAGACAACGAAACAATGATATTTGGTATGGTGTAGATTGCGGGTCGCAGCGTACGAAGTATTATATTAGGGGGAGGTTGTCCTAACGTAAAGTGTGCTTAACGTGAGAGGATAACTCCAAAAGAAACTTGGTTTTTTAATCGAAATTCGAGTCAGCAATGACACAGGATCTGGATGATCCATTTGAAAGAACAATTCGGATTATTTCTTAAAATGAGTCCTCCCAAATGAATCAGTCTTTTGGGAAGTGGAACACATGGTAGTTCTGCTGAATTTGCCAGCTTGAGCCAATCCCACTCAAGTTAATCAAGTTTCGGGTCAACCTTATTCTGAGTTAGTCAGAATTTAGACCAAACTTATGCTCAAAATAGCCAGCCAATTTAGCCCAAAACCCCATTTTCTAATGTCGTTTTATATAAAACTCCAACCATAATCATCTCTGGCCGCCAAAAGAAAACGGAGCTTTTGCAGAACTTTAAATTAGGACAAGTTTTATCTACAGAACAAGCATTCTTTAGAAGCAGGTGGCAAAAGAATATGAATGTCCATATGCACCACTTGTCTTATTGACAACGAATGGATGGTGAATAGGAAAGAGCATCTCAAGAGCACATTACCAAGCAATCAAGTGCTTTGGAGGTAGTGGCCACGCCTGAAAACACAGCTCCATATATGAAATTTGGTTTAGTGTCAAAGCAAGAGAAGCAAAACTACTACTTTGTATGCTAAGTGATGATTTCAAATTCTAATCTCGTCTGTAGTGCAACCAGCATGTCCAAGCTGCTTTTGCCGGCCAGTTTCAGGCTTTAAAATGCTGGTTTAGGCTGGGAGATGCAATCACAACTCAAGTTTGTATTCGAACTTTACCTGTTAACTACAAGCTGGATCCGAATCCTTTTTTAATTCGGTGTAAACTACACTTATACAAAGCTGCATTTTCAGTTTCTGTTTGCAGCATAATACGTTTCCAGCTTCCTTCCTCGGCTTTCTTTTCCTCAAGCTATGATGCACTCGATGTTTGGTTTTACATAGACTATATGTTGAAACTAGGTTAGAGTAGCTCACAATTAAATTAACACAGCACAGTAGATATTGTTGACTTCACATTAGTTTTGTCTTTCTCTATAGGTTTATATCAGAGCAAAACCACCGGAATAACCCACAAAATGGCAGATGGATCCAGTAATTGCCCTTGCAGCATTATAAAACAGTAAGTGCAAGACTTGATAAGGTCAAAGAAAAAGAATGAATGAATGTTTCAGTCCATAAGATTGGTAATCTTTGAATGCAACATAAGCGCCAGGGATTCAAAAGTTGTGAAGTCCAAATTTCAGGATAAATCATGAATATTGTCATAATCCATACAAAATAAGCACCTGTACCTAGTATCACTCATTACAAAATCTAAGCTCAATCCATATTGCGTTTCAGATTGCAATTTCTAACTCCCGACCAGAACTCCAGCACCAAGAATACTACTTTTTGATCAGGAATCAATGCACTGCAAAACAACACCATAGAAAAGATGCTGAAGAAGGAAAGTAATATATAAAACAACACCGTAGGAAAGATGCTGAAGAAAGAAAGTAATATATCTTCCTAAAATGAGGAAAGTTAGATTAAGAAGCCAATGAACACCATCAGACTCCAACTTCAAGCATAAAACCAACGGAAGAACAGGGATATAAATGGTATGTGTTTTTCACAATTTATTGCTCTACCAACAACAAAGACCTTGTTAAATCAGAAAGAGCACAGATTCCTAACTAAAATTGCAGACTAGCAGATGAAAACAACACTTGCAACAGTCAGAAATAAGCTGAAATGAGTATTATAAAGATTGATTTTGACAAGGTCTTGAACCCAGTAAGTGAGCTCTTAAACACTCATGACAGACATCATAACTAGAAAACTCCCACTATCAAAATTCCAAGTAATTTTGGCTGCGGACGTTCAACACAAAACCTTCGAAATTTATACTATAGGCAACCAAGTTAAACAAAGGCATAGCACAAGCTGTATTTTTCACAAAGGATGAAAAGGCATTCCAGAAACCGGCCTAACTTGAAACTAAAGCAAACACAAGCCAAAGCATTCCAACTATAGAAGAGTACAAGCAGCTGAATAGTACCTTGGTCCTTAAATGTTGCTGGGGTACATAAAGACTCTAACTTTAGCTCCCTGGTGAAAGAACACGGAAACCCAAATCAAAAATTAAAACAAATTGACCATTTCTAAACAAAAGAGAACTAGATAAATGGAAGTACCATAGATCTGGGTGGAAGATTAGACTTGAACTTTGCGCGAACAACACCAGAATTACCGTGAGGCCTTGTAACTTTACCCCAAATGCACCGATAGTGGGTGCCATTCTTCTTCACCTTAGCCTTGTAAATATACGCCATTCTCTTACCACAGTACCATGCTACCTCCTCTTTAGTGTTAACACCCTCAATCTGTATCAATGATGTGTTTGGATACTGGTTCGACTTGGACCTGTAGATCCAAACAAAACCCATTAAACAAACCATCCGATTGAACAAAACCCATAGAAAATCTGGGCAGAGTTGTAACTATATACTTACCTCTTGTACCCAAGAACTGTTCCTCGAACATAGAGTCTGTAAAGGACAAACAAATTGCAAAAATGTTTTGGTGAGAAAAGCTGGGTTTAGCGTTAATAGCGGGAAAAAAAAAAGATGACCATAGTTACGGAAGGACCTGACACGCTCTCCTTGACGACCTTTCACCATTTTCGTTCTGCACAAAACCGGCGAAACCCTAGAAGAAGCAACGTGCAAAAAGTATAGTTATACGACGCGAACGCTTTCAGATTTCTTGGAACTGGGCCAATTGGAATGGGACACATGGGCTAGCCCAATCAAACCTACCCTT